>CM051272.1:53811910-53853763 GCA_027921565.1 Artemia sinica
TATTTCGTCAAATTAGTGTCTACATCAATGGCACGCTGGTGGAGCACAAGCAACAATCTCTCAAATTATACAAGCTATATGCAATTCATGCTGATGACACCCAAGTCATACAAGGAATTGAGAGGCACCTCCTGAATAAATTGTGTCCCGTCAGCATTAAACTAAATTGTAGATGGCAGCAGGGGTGTCGTCCCGGAGTTATAGGGTCCTCTCTACTACTAACACCCCTTCCCACGCCATCATTTCCCCAAACACATCCAATAAAGGTTTGAGATAGCCATTTTTTGTTCCACGCAGTTCAAAGTTCAGGAAATTATACCTTTGAGCAGGACACTTCCCCCACAGTCTTCAGGACAAGGGTTATAAGTTATGCCCTGGGGGAATATAAGGTTTTTAGTGAAATCTTTGTCGCAGAAACTTGAAAAAGGGCTCATTCGATTGGAAATTCAAAGGGCTAGTGCCCTTTTTGAAAGTTTTGGAAATTACGGCTTTAAAAGATAACAACCCCTCCCCTCCCCACAGCACTCAGGGCAATGGTTGTAAGTTATGCCCTGGGGACATATAAGGTTTTTACTGAAAGCGTTGTCGTAGACACTTCAAAAGGGCTCATTCAATTAGAAATTGAAAGGGCTAGTGCCTTTTTTTAATAGTTGAAAGTGATTGGAGAGTGACTAACGCCCCTCTCACGCCCACCATTTTCCCAAACACATGCAATCAAAATTTTGAGATATACATTTTGTTCAATGTAGTTGAAAGTTCTTGAAATTAGGTCTTTTAGGATGATAAACCCCTCAGAGCCCTTAGTACAAGGATTGTAAGTTATATCCTGGGGGCATATAAAGTTTATATAGATAGTTGTTAAAGAAATTTCAAAAAGGGCTCATTTGATTGGAAATTGAAATTGCCCTTTTAGTCGAAAGTGAGTGGAGAGTAATTTAAGTTTAGTAATTGAATTTAAGTTTCAATTTAAGTTTAGAGATAGCCATTTTGTTCAACGTAGTTGAAAGTTCTGGAAATTATGTATTTAAGGATGACAACCCCCAGAGCCCCAAGGGCAAAGGTGGTAAGTTCCGCCCTGGGGGCATATAAGGTTTTTACAGATAGAATTGTCGTAAAACTTCAAAAGGGCTCATTCAATTGGAAATTGAGAGGGTTAGTGCCCTTTGTAATAGTCGAAAGTGATTGGAGGGTAACTAACCCCCTCTCACGCCCACCATTCCTCCAAACACATCCGATCAAAATTTTCAGATAGCCATTTTTGTTCAACGTAGTAGAAAGTTCTGGAAATTAGGTCCTTGAGAATGACACCCCCCCAGCACTCAGGGCAAGGGCTGTAAGTTATGCCCTGGGGGTATATAAGATTTTTTATTGAATATATTGTCGTAGAAACTTCAAAAGGGCTCATTTATTGGAAAATGAAAGGGCTAGGGCCATTTTTAAATAGTTTAAAGTGATTGGAGAGCGACTACCGCCCCTCTCACGCCCACCATTTCCCCAAACACATCCAATCAAAATTTGAGATAGCCATTTTGCTTAACGTAGTTGAAAGTTCTGGAAATTCGGTCTTAGAGGATGACAACCACCCTAACAGACCTTAGGGTAAGGGTTGTAATTTATACCCTAAGGGCATATAAGGTGTTTATAGAAAGCGTTGTCTTTTCCAAAAGGGCTTATTTGATTAGAAATCGAAAGGCCTAGTGCTATTTTTAATAATTGAAAGTGATTGGAAGGCTTGACATTTTATAGTAAAGATCGATGTGGGTATAATGTATTATTTTTTTGTTGTTGTTTTTGTTTAGACCAGAGCACTTCGTATCGAAGGAGTTGTCGTGGGAACTTCGAAAAGGGCTCATTCGATTGAAAATAGAAATGGCTGATGCCCTTTTTTAATACTCGAAAGTGATTGGAGGGCAACTAATCCCCCTTCAACTTCCACCATCCCACCCTCCCATTTCCCCATTATGTTTAAAAACTAAATGTTGCTTTAAGATTAAATCAAAATGCACTGTGTTAATGCTAATTCCCAATAAGGCATCTCAGCAGTATCCCAAGAACGACTGAGGGTATTATGTTCAAACTTTCGAAGCTAAATCTGGGCTTAAAATTTAACCAAATCAAAATAGCGTAAGTGTATCCAAGCTATCAAAGAAAGTAAACAGATATTTTTGCGAATGGTATCAAGTTTTCCATTTCAGGTCAACTAGAAGAGGTATGAAATTAAATAGTACTATTTGTGTCCAGATTTGTAAAAGGGTGTATTTTGTTAAAAATAGCAGGCCAACAAATAGCAGCAGCCAAACTATAAAGTCTTAAAAAACGAAAAGATTTAAAGTATTATTTTCTTTTTCCCTGAAAAGACTATGTCAATATAAAACGAACAGAAATTAATTAAAAAGCTTTTTCCACAAAATAAGTTTTTTCAAAGAAAAGTAAAGAACTCCATTAACCAAAAAATGAGTAAAAATCAAATCAAATAATCTACCAAGCGTGAAACAACCACAAATCAGCATCGATTAATAAATGAAACCCAAAACGAACAGAAATTACAATAAATAACCGGTTCAAACTCAAAACGAGTAGAAATTAACATAAGTTGGGCTCAAAACCCCTATGTCTTCCCAAGGCCAGAACAAAATTTGCACTTTACTGAAAAAATACAAATGAATGTGCATTGTCAGTTTAATATGCATATACTGATATTTAGTAATCAAAATGTTAATATTATTTGATTTATTAAAGTTATAGAAGTAAAAGTAAAAAACATTTATATTTTTTTCAGTAAAGTGCAAATTTTGTCCTGGCCTTGGAAGGCATAGGGGTTTTGTGCCTAACTTGGGTTAATTTCTGCTTGTTTTTAGTTTGACTCGGTTATTTATTGTAATTTCTGCTCGTTTTGGGTTTCATTTATTTATCGATGCTGATTTGTGGTAGTTTTCATGCTTGGTAGATTATTTGGTTTTTGCTCATTTTTGGTTTAATGGAGTTCTTTATTTTTCTTTCAAAAACTTATTTTTTGGAAAAAGTTTTTTTTAATTAATTAATACAATGCCGCTGCATCTTCTGTCAGATAACAAAACTGCTGTCCCAAGTTTTCATCTTTCCAAATTTAAAAAAGAATTATGCCTTAACTATTCATTTTGATGAGTCAATTATAAAGTTTACGCTCGAAGGTTGAACATTATTCAACCTAAACTAGCTACAGATGATATTGGTTGCTGTTTCTGCTGGTTATTGGTTATTGATTGCTGGTTATTGGTCCTGATTCTGATTGGTGATGATTGATGCGATTTTGATTTCATCCTCTTGTGTGATTATAATGCAGCTCAAGCATCAGGTCCAATGCTCATGCACACACACCGATTCGATAAAAAAAAGCCCAGGCTTTGTCCTTGATTTTAACGTCAAACTTGTGCTAGAGACGCCATTAATGTAGACGGCAGGAAATTGGTTCGAAGTTTGAAAAGCAAAAAAAACGTTGTTTAAAAGGGGGTCACGTGCCCCCTCACCCCCCTGGATCCGCCTCTGCTTAGACGTATCCAGGATTTAATTGAAAAAAAAAACCTAGATACGACTCTGCATGGTGTATATGATATTTATCATGCATATATTTTTATTTATTTTTAATTTTTCATGAAATATAGTTTTTCATTTCTCCCGAAAAAGGGCTAGCCTTGCCTGTGAGGTCCAACCTTCACTTTCAATACTAAATTGTCATTTTCACTGGAGCGGAAGCATTAATTATATTTTGTTTTGGTGTGGTAGGTTTTCTATTATTTTGTGTATTAATATATCCGTTCTGTTTTAGCAAAATTCAACATTGTTCTTATGGCTCCCTTCCAAAGGAAGCTCGAGATTGTCCCGTTTATTTACTGTAAGTAAACTTTGGGAATCAATTAAGTCTTTGATCTGACTCGACATGAGAAAATTGCCCATGTTACACGCCTGATTACACCCTTTATTAGGGGACTCAAAACAAATTAGGGTTTTTATAGATTAACTAGCGAAAAAAGAGCTTATTAAGGGTTATGCGTATTGCTATATTGCAATGAAGATTTCATGTGTGAAAATTAGTAATTTGAGTAACACCTTTTTAAAGAATAGTTTCTTTATCCTTGGCGTAATCATTATTTCTGCGTAGCTCTTGTTAACTACGGTAAAAGTAGACAACTTCTAAATTTTAAATACAAAGGACAGTGTAAATTAAATCTGATCATTTGAATCGCCCAGAAACCTTACACATTTCTATGCATCTTTAAAAACCGAGGAGACTTGGAGGGTTCAATTATCAATGAAAAAGACCTCCATATACAGTTATGCAGTTTTAAGAAATTTAAATTTAAAATTTGAATAGATAATTTTTTTAACTCGTTTTCAAACTGGATTAAACAGTAGATAATTTTTTTTCTCGAGAATTAATGAATATAAGTGAAAACGAGGTGCACAAACCAGGTTGGGCTTTGTATAACATAGATATCAAATAAAAATTATTTCTTTTTTTTGAAAATCAATTTGAAACCGAATTTTTCTTTATTTATTTTTATTTTCAAATTTTTAGTTTTTCTCTATGACAAGAAAGTCTTCAGTCTTCTCAAAGACAAAATTTGTCTCATAAGTTACCAGGGCTACATGCCACGGCTTCATACTTTTCGCTGTACCCAATCATCCGTTTATGTTATTTTGTTATACAAGGGGGAATATATAAAAGGGTGGGGATTTTTATGTTGTAATACTTGATGTCTCCGGAAGTAAATATACTGATAATATTTGGAAGTAATTAAACATTTGGAAGATGTCAAAAACTGTCTCAAAATTTAAGATAATTTTGTGACAAAAATACAACAAGTCGGTGAGTTGAGGAAAACTAATTAAAAACAAGTTAAAAAAGAGATGGGGGTGAAAAAATCAGCATAAGGTAAGCTAAAAACTTACATTGGTACTTATCTGTTATAGCAGCGACCACTCAAGAAGTGAGTGATTTTATCATACCTAATTATGATAAAAATATAGTAAGAAATATAATACTTTAGAAACAAATTTGGGCATTATATTTGCGCATTAGGGGCAGGGAGTAAGGATAAAGTACAGCGGGTCTGCATGTAAAATGTGTTAGGTACAAATATTCCTGCATATAATGAAGTAATAATTGTTTTATAACTTCACACTGTCAAAGTTGTTTACCCCCCTCCCCTTAATGTGCAAATATATAGCCTAAATTACATATTTCCCATCTATTCTTTCATTTCTCTTTGTCTTGTCTCAAGCTAAATTGAAAGAACCTAACGAAAAAAAAACTGGTTCTACAGAACGTCAATGGTATGAATAACTTGAGTGGTCGGCGATATAACAGATAAGTACTCTTACCTTTAAAAGGTAAGCTAAAAAGCTAAGCCAAAAAAGGTAATCAGCAAAAGGTGAGGTACCAAATACTTTAAGAAGCCTTAGCCTTCTTTTGAAGGTTGGTTGTTTTTTTTTTGAGTCAACAAATTGTTAATGTTTGAGTTTTGGTATTTTCGGTAATTTGGTAAAATTAGTTTTGGTAATTTAAGTTCTCGCTATGGCAAAACTAGTGAAAATATGATACTACCCCGATAGCTTCATAATTTTGAAACAACCATAATGATAATTTTAGAAAATTGCGGTATTCAGATATGACTAGATCTAAGATGGGTCCATGGGTAAAAATGTTTTTTAGCCATGTTTTTACTCAAACTTCAGCATAAACAGCTAGGGAAGAGTGGGAGGGACAGTCTCCCCCTCATGTACGGTATAATTTATATGTTCATCTTAAGTTTTAATGCTGCTCCTTACTTTCAGTTGAAAAAATACATTTTTTATATATTTAAATTCTGACCATATTTCCACTGATGCCAGGAAATCGCTCCTCACTTTAGAAAATTCCCCTGAAAAATGTCCGTATATTTTTCAATTACAAACACTATATGTAAGCAATGGGCAAATTGCAGAACTTAAAGGCTTTTTCCCAGTGGCTGATGGGTTCTGGTTATCCCCAGAGGCATAGCTATTAGATCTTTCAACTATTCTGAATTAAATCGCTATTTCTAAGTTTTGGTCACATATCTTTTGGGAAAAAAGGGGTGTTAGTGGGGGGAAATTATTTTTTGGTCTTTTTAAAAGGGAGCTGAACTTCTAATTTCCGTCCGAGTGAGCCCTATCCCGATTTTCTAGGATGATTTTTCAATACTATCACCTCTGGGAAAAATAGAAAAAAACAAACAAACAAATAAACAATCATTTTAGATTTTCTCTTTGCTTTTCATCTCTGAGTAAGCAACTCATTTGTCTTCCCCCTTTGTACAGGCCAATGAGCCTTTGGAGGAATAATAACATGTAATATTGTATGTGTGTTTAATGAAGAATAAATCTTATCTTATCTTAAACACGCATCCGTGATCCTTCTTCTGGCCAAAAATGCAAAATTCCACATTTTTGTACATAAGAGTTTCAAACATATTCAGTAGGTTTCTCTTATAAACTGAATTTGACAATATAATTTTCATTAAGATTCCTTGACCTTTTCTTTGGGGGGGGGGGAGGATGTTTTGCCCCGTTTTTAAAAATCGGACAAATTTTTTCAGGCTCGTAGATTTGATGAGTAATATTAAAGTATTGGATTCTACATATTTGAAGTTAGCCTAAATAGCCGATTCTTTTGATGAATTAATAGTTCTCAAAATACCTTTTTTACAGTTTCTTTTGATATTGGGCCGAGTCACCCCTTACTTACATTTTGTTACCACGAACTGTTTGATAAACCACAGAAATCAAGACTCTTATGATTAACTTGTTTCAAGAAAAAAAAAGTAAATATGGCAATGAAGTATACAATTGCGAGATTAGTTGTTCGAGTAATAACTTCTAGTAATTCGAGTAAAATTTGGTTTGCATCGTAAATGAAGAGTTTATTACTGAACTTGATTCGATATCAAAATTTAAGGGTCTGACTCCACAACTTCTGCTCTTTCGTTAAAAAAATCCCAAAAATTGAAAGCCATATCAAAAATCCAGTTTCAAGAAAGAGAAAGCTAAATATAGCAATTAATGTTTCAAGTATGAAATTATCAATTTGAGTAACACCTTCATTTAATTTGCGTTGTGCCAAGCGGGTTTGAACCTGAAACTGCCACAAGGCTGTCATATGACATCTTTCTAATTAGTGCAGCCGATACCTCTTGCGGATTCCTGCTAGCTTTTGGTTTAAAAGACAGCAGGAAGTTTTCAAGTTAATCGAAAAATGTATAGTTTGATTTGAAATTGAAGAGCTACAAAAGTCAGAACTTTTAAAAGTATTCCATTGTGAAGGGTGACACGAAAAGTTAAACATATGGAATATTGAAAATTAAACATCTGGAATATTGAAAGTTAAACATCCGGAATATTGAAAACTTTGAGTTTGCTTATGGTCCTTGTGTTCTTTTGAGTTTGTTATGTTCACTTATGAAAATTTGAGATTCATTGAGCCAAAGTTATAGATGTTCTGCAGGTTTAAAGATTGTGCCCTATAATCTAGTGGATTTGTTGAGATTATTCATCTTAGCTTGTGTTGGAATAAAAGACTCTCTCTTGCAAAGCTAGTTAAAAGATAGGCTGATTGGAGAAGTTTCAGAGGTCATAATTTAAGATTTTATTGGCATGGCATTTTCTTTATGTGAATTTATTGGTTCAAATTCTATTAATGAGTTTGACTGATTAAAAACTTAGTTAATTAAAATAACTAATTTTTCTATTATTTTGTTTTTGCTTTCATAATATATTTTATTTAGTCAATTATTACCATTATTTTTTGGGAGTTGAAATCACTCTAGCGTCGAAGCATAATACGTTGGAAACGGGATAATCGGCCTTACTACTGCAAATAATTATTTAAATTTAATTAAATTCAAATATTTAGCACCGACAGCCAGCAATGTAATCTATAGATATTTTTCAACTCAATAACTTTTGCTCTGTAACTCAGCGAATATATATAAAATTGTTTTTTACTTGAATTAACAAAAAAATATGTGGTGTGGAAAAATGGCCATGATTTGTGCTTGTTAAGCGAGCGCAAGAAGGAATTTTACAGATATGTTATCACTTGAAGGCTTATGGTGTAAGATCGAGTTTAACGACTCATTGAATGCATTTTGAGTCTCTGTATAATAGTTTATGTGTAGGATTGTTTTTGACGACTCACTGATTGCGTTTTGGGTCTCTATGTAATGGTTTATGGTGTAGGATTATTTTCCACGTCTCACTGAATGTATTTTGAGTCTCTCTGTAATAGTTTATGGCGTATGATTGACTTTAATGACTCACTGAATGCGTTCGGGTCTCTATGTAATGGTAAATGGTGTAGGATTTTTTTCCACGTCTCACTGAATATATTTTGAGTCTCTCTGTAATAGTTTATGGCGTATGATCGACTTTAATGACTCACTGAATGCGTTTTGGGTCTCTATGTAATGGTTTATGGTGTAGGATTATTTTCAACGACTCACTGAATGTATTTTGAGTCTCTCTGTAATAGTTTATGGCGTATGATTGACTTTAACGACTCACTGAATGCGTTTTTTGGGTCTCTATGTAATGGTTTATGGTGTAGGATTATTTTCCACGACTCACTGAATGTATTTTGAGTCTCTCTGTGATAGTTTATGGCGTATGATTGACTTTAATGACTCACTGGATGCGTTTTGGGTCTCTATGTTATGGTTTATGGTGTAGGATTATTTTCAACGACTCACTGAATGTATTTTGAGTCTCTCTGTAAAACAGTTTATGGCGTATGATTGACTTTAATGACTCACTGATTGCGTTTTGGGTCTCTATGTAATGGTTTATGGTGTAGGATTATTTTCACGTCTCACTGAATGTATTTTGAGTCTCTCTGTAACAGTTTATGGCGTATGATTAACTTTAACGACTCACTGAATGCGTTTTGGGTCTCTATGTAATGGTTTATGGTGTAGGATTATTTTCAACGACTCACTGAATGTAATTTTGAGTCTCTCTGTAATAGTTTTATGGCGTATGATTGACTTTAAACGACTCACTGAATGCGTTTTGGGTCTCTATGTAATGGTTTATGGTGTAGGATTATTTACAACGACTCACTGAATGTATTTTGAGTCTCTCTGTAATAGTTTATGGCGTATGATCGACTTTAATGACTCCTGAATGCGTTTTGGGTCTCTATGTAATGGTTTATGGTGTAGGATTATTTTTCCACGTCTCACTGAATGTATTTTGAGTCTCTCTGTAATAGTTTATGGGGTATGATTGACTTTAATGACTTACTGAATGCGTTTGGGGTCTCTATGTAATGATTTATGGTGTAGGATTATTTTCAACGACTCACTGAAAGTATTTTGAGTCTCTCTGTAATAGTTTATGGCGTATGATTGACTTTAAAGACTCACTGAATGCGTTTTTTTGGGTCTCTATGTAATGGTTTATGGCGTAGGATTATTTTCCACGTCTCACTGAATGTATTTTGAGTCTCTCTGTAATAGTTTATGGCGTATGATTGACTTTAACGACTCACTGATTGCGTTTTGGGTCTCTATGTAATGGTTTATGGTGTAGGATTATTTTCAACGACTCACTGAATGTATTTTTGAGTCTCTGTAATTGTTTATGATTGACTTTAACGACTCAATGAATGTATTTTGAGTCTCTACATAATGGTTTATGGTGTATGATCTACTTTAACAACTAACTGAATGCGTTTGAGTCTCTATGTACTGGCTTAGGGCTAATGATGTAGGATTGACTTTAAGACTCACTGAATGTATTTCGAGTCTCTCTATAATGTTTTATGGCGTAGGATTGACTTTAATGACTCACTGAATGTAAGTAAAAAAAAAGTAACTATGAAAGCACTAGATCCTTAAGGTCCAAACGGCGGTGCTAATATCCGTTTCCTGGCCCTTCAACCAGGAAGTGCAATGGGGGGGGCTGGGGGCCAGCCATCCTGAGCTTTCGCACACCCTTCCTGCTTACCTTCCCCAGATTTCTCCAGGTACCCATTTAGAGCTGAGTCGACTCTGGCAAAGCTTACAGAGTCACACCACTAACCTGCGTCCCAAACCAAATAACTGGCCACGTAAGGGATCGAACCGGTGCCCCTTGGACAAAGAATTCTCAACCCAGTGCACGCCCACTTAGCCAGGACGGCACTAAATGAGTTTTTTATGCAATGGGAACTCTCGCTATATTTTACCATATTAAGCCCTGAAGCACCTCCAGTGAGCCTTGAAGTAACACTGACATTCTTTTAATTATTTTCCTTAAAATATAAAGTGGTGTCACACGTAATGTGCGATTCCTGATGAGTCTGATAAAATGAAGTACATAATTAAAACTAATCCTCTAGTAGTGCTAAAGTCATCTTGGGCGAATGCTATACAGTGATGTCACATGGGGCTCATTTACACCACTTGAGCCCTTTTTAGGCAGCTGCACATTGAATTCTTCAAAGTATCTAGAAAAATTGATTCCATGGACATTGGAATATTCCTGATTATAAGTTATTGCTCCTAAGTGTAAAATTGTCTTAAACTTATTTTATTTATTTATTCATCAATTTATATATCACAAAAATAAAAGGTAATAATAAACAGCACTATTAAAATCGTAGAAAAAATCGTATACGTAGTTCAGTTGTTTCTCAAGACGAGAAAGATCAGCCACCATAAACATTAGGTTTTGACACAGGTATTTGGTAAATACGACAATAAAATGAGGAAAAATTTGCCGAATAGTTACAATAAATAAATAAATAAATATACTGCACAGCTTATGAAAAAATAACTCGGTCAATTGTTGTTTTAAGGGATTTTTTTTCCGGTTCCAAATTCAATATACTTTCTTGCCAAGTGTACATAATGAATCACAATCAATTTGTTTAGCCGGCTTTCCCAATAGGCCCGAGATACTCAATGGGAAGCATAATATAAAGCCGTGGAAGGTGTTTTCAAGCTGGAACCTCCAACGTTTATCCTCTTAAGGGAAGTGATTTCTAGCCAACGCCGAAAAAGTTTTATACTGGCGTCATGAAACTTTCAGGAATCGATATACACCCCCAAGGAGTCTTTGTGCACTTACTACAACCCACCCCTTCCCTGCTAATGAGGCTTGAAAATTTTATGAAAATAGGTCTTAAGTCTGAAAATTATTTAATCATGGTTTAGAACTCGGGCTCTGTCTTGAAAACTACTTTGCCACTTACTGCTTGAAAACCAGTATATGATCCACAGCTTCCAACAAAAACAGGTTGTGAATAAAAAAAGACCACGAGAAAACCACCTCAAGTCACCAAAACAGTGTTTTTTTTTTTTACATTTATGCTCAACAGAATTAAACGTGTCTAAAAGAAGTCATCAGCTGATAATCTTAGAGAAACATTCCCCTTTTAAACTAGCTACAGCAAAAAAAAGTTATGAATTTATATTATTGTCGATGTTGCTGTGAAAGCGTTTTTGAAACTGACTTTTTTAGCAGGTTAAAAGAATTTATCGTCTTTATTCTTCTTCTTTATGAAAAACAAAAACAGCTCTGGGGTCTCTTTAAGAGCTCCCTTTTTGGCTTCAGACATCTCTTTTTTCCCGTTTTTAAAATTTTGTTTCCACCAACAATTACTCGATGACATGAAATGCAATATTTGTCCACTAGTAAGTCTTGAGGAAATATATAAATACAATTCCAAGGGGGTGTTTCCCGTCTACCTGCAATTTACCCCGAGGGTTTTAAAAGGAGAAAATTACGGGTGAGTTACGAGTGCAACCGTTCCAGAACCACAGAGCCAATTCAATGCTATTCCATCTTTTATGATTTTTTTTTCGTTCTTTTCGTTATCTTTTGCTTTTTTGTAATCCTTTTTTGATTTGTTGATCCTGCCAATTATTTTCAACATGCATGGCTTCCAAAAAGCTGCATGAAAACTTTTTTCACCGTTTTTATGAAAAAAGACAAAAAAATTCCGTCGTTATAGATTATTTCTCGAATAACTAATGACAGGTGGATTCGATAGGGGGAGAGGGGAGGGGTAAAACGCTAAAAAAAATACATCAATTTTTTTTATATTTATTTGTGTTATGTTTTTACGAGTCAGACAAACATTTCAGGGGGGGGGGGGTCAGAGCCTCTACCCCCCTCCTGGATACGGCCTTGATAATATATAACTGTAAAAAAAAACATTTAGTGAAGTTATACTTGATAATAACGAAGTTTTGTGATTTTTGTAGTTAGTTTAGAAGGAGAATGCTTCAGTGAGATTACCCATCAATTCATTCAGAATTCAACAATGTTCATTATTTGCTCATGTGCTGGTAAAGCTTTGACTATCACTCACAACTACAATCGCTGAAACAAACTATTAAGTTGTTTTAAGCTCTTTAGCTAGTGTATCCATATGCTCTTTCGCTCGTAGTCGAAGAGCATTCAGGCTAGAGTTTTGTATTTCTTCATTAAACACCGCTTCTTTTACTTCAGCAATAGATGTTGAAGGTAGTGATCCAGGGTTGCCGATATTGTGCCCAAATTGACCAAAACTTGATCCCATAAGACTTGATAGCCCGTTAAATCCTTGAGGAAGTCCTAAAGATGGCCCTGATGCAATGTAGCTTGGGTAGCCAGCTTGTGGGTGTGCCAGAAAGCCAGGAAGGGAGGAGGCAAGGAGAGGAGGAGATAGCCAAGATTCTAGACCTATCGGGATGCCGTTTGGTAGAGTTCTTGCGTTGAGCACGCTCGACATTCCAGTTAGATCGTGTTGAAGCTTTCTTAGTTGATGTGACGCTTCCATCTTCTCTTGGCGTCTCCATTTTGCTCGTCTATTCTGAAACCAAACCTAGAAAAGAAAGAATAAAATGTAAACTCTTTCTTTTGTTTTCTTTTTTATGTGCAAGATCGGACATCAATATTTAATAATTTGAAATCGCTCTTGTTTGGAATATTGAAAGCCAAAACGAGCATCTTCGTATTTACCACGTTTTACAATTTTCGTCGTAACAATAAACGTATAAAATACGTATAGTATTTATACAATGTATAGCATTTACATAAAAAAGGTATATAAAAACATATATAAAACCATATATAAAAACACATAACATATATAAAAACATATGATGTATATAAGAACATATATAAAAACGTATAGTATTTTCTACAATCTAAAGTTTATGACATATGTCAAATACATATTTTGTGTTTATCAGCTTTAGCCCGAGTTTGTGTATTAGCAATGTATTTTACCAAATTCTTCATTGAGATTCTAAAGCCAAAAAAATGTACTTTCGCTTTGAAAACATTTTGCAATTTCTGTTGCAAAAATAAACGATGTTGATAGTTTTTTTGCAGGGATTATTTTACACTTTTTTAGCCTTAAGATTTTTACAACAATCTATTTTACAACTTCGAGCTTATCATAAGATCGCAATTGATCAACATCTTATCATAAGGTATGATGAAGATGAAATCATCATCTTATACGATGATGTCATCAGTGATTTTTTAACCTTAATCTCACTATTTTCTCAGTATCGGATTCTACTTGATGTGCACCTTGCTTTATTTCCTTTTCATTTTAATTTAAGTTGGTTTGCAATCCAAATTTCACGAACCGTAGTCCTGAGTTTATTTAAAAAGATCTGCTGTTTCTGAAAAAAAAAAACTTGGGCTAGGGCTTAAAACTTGTTCATTTATAGATGAAATAGCTTTTTTGTTAAAACTTTTGCATGGTTATTCCTCCCCCTCCCCAATATGGGGCTTCTACGTCTCTGATTAAATATCCAGTTAATAAGCTTATATTCCTTTATTTGTTTCTTTATTTCATTTTTTTGTTAGGCTACAGTCTGTCTTTTCCCTTCTTTATTGCTCTAGCAAGAGACGGGACGATATCAGGGCGAAAGGGCAGATGGAAAATTTATGAGGTTAGTAGTACCATGAACAGGTACTAACGGAGGGGGAGGGGTGCAAGCTTGTAAATCTCTCTGTAGTTACTCTAGTCGATTTCCTTATCTTAATATGTAATATCAGATGTTTATTAACACTATTTTGATAAAACACAAAAGTGATTACTGCCAGGGGAAATTACCCTGAGCTGTTGGTTTCACAGAAGGCTACAGGGTATGAAGGGCTAAAGAATACGAAGGGCAGCTTTTTGATTTGAGAATAATATGCAGAGAAATGAATTATGTTATGCTTTATTGCTGTTTGATTTTGTTTTTTTTGTACTATTTTTTCTTCTTCTTTTTGTTTTTATCTTAGTAAGCAATTGTCTATTATTCTCTTAGTTTGTGATCCGTATATACCCCCTAATTACAGGCCAAGGAGTCTTTGGGGGACTAGCTCAGTGTATTATTGTATGTGCATTGATAATGAATAAAATCTTATCTTATCTTTTTGAGTTTGCATCTTAGTTCTGCTTGTGGGAAAATTTATATAAAAAATTTCATTCTTTAAAAAATAAAATGAGTTGAAAAGGATAGAGAGGGAAGGGCACAAGGAAATTTGTCCCAGAGCTCTGTCTTGGCTCTTGGCGACTCTGCTGACATCAGTACCTGTATGATTTTTAGTGTGGTAGATGCCAAAAAAGAACCCAGCTCCTGATTATCCGCACCGAGCACGGTTCAGGGGAAATCTCGACGACGAAAAATTTTGCTTTCTTCTCTATTTTTCCACCGTTTGTGATTTACTTCGTTTTATCTTTGTTTACCCTTTTTTTTCTTTGGGACGGGGGTCAGTGGCTTGACTCTGTAAGTTTAGCCAGAGTCGACCCAACTTTAAATGGGTACCTTGGAGAAATTTGGGAGAGGTAAACAGAAGGGCGTGCAAAAGCACAGGATGTTTGGCCCCCAGCCCCCCCATTGCACTTCCTGGATGAAGGGCCAAGAAAACGGAGATCAGCACCACCGGTACGGACTGTAAAGTCCAATGCCGTATTTTTCGTTTTATTCTTCTTCTTCTTCTTTCTGAAAGTTGCGGCCGCATTTGCAAATTGTCAGTTTTATTCCTATCTATATATTACGCAAATCAACAGGAATATTAGAGAGCATAGAATTTCGTTCTTTAGATGTTCCTTTAAATCACAATTTTATACAAATTCACAATAAGAGAAACTTCAAACTTATCAACACCAAATCTTTATTGAATTTGGGATAGCCAATCACCAAGCTTGTCATTCCCCCTCTTCTCAGTTAAATGGAAACATAAACTTTTGGAAACTACATCAAGCTAATAGAGACCGATTGTGAATTGTTGCAAAAGAAATACTATTGATACGTTAATGGATGATAAGTGGGCTGATACAATCTGAGCGCGAGGGTTGAAAATCTATGCACCTTTGACGGTTTGATGTACCGACATTAAACGACAATTAGGTTGTATCAGCTTGACTTTTGAGAAGCTCAAGAAATTAATAAGCTTAAAATGAAATATTAAATAACCCTTTTAGAAGGTCAATTAGTCAAGTCCAAGCAATAAACAACATGCAAGATTAAAAATGAAGATTCACTGCTGAATTGTTTTTCAAGCACGAGAGGGGGCTACAAACTTTGCCCATTTTGTTTTTTTCAGTCAAATGAGGGAAAAAGATAAAAATTTTACCCTGTTTGCCACCCCCTCCAATTGCATCGCCATGCATTAATAAGAAAAAACGCCCATCATTTATTTTTAAAGAACATGTGTCTTAATTTGCTGATGTGTTTTCATCTGAGGGTATATGTTCTAACAGACTATATATAACTATGGACTTTTCCCAGTTGGCTAAATGCCTAAAAAAAAACACATTTTTTTAATGTTTATCCAAATAAGTAAGTCAAAGTAGTTTAATGGAGGCCGTAGAAAATTAGTAGCTTAGTAAATGTTTGCCTAATTGATCATTAGCTAAAAAGAGTCCCAAAAGCAGTAGCACCTTCTCTAAAGGCGGTGTTTAGGATTGAAGCTCTCGCTAATGCTTAGCCAGTTCAAAAAAAAAAAAGTTTGGCTACGCTTTTTTGGGCCTTTCTTGCTCTTTACTCACAGTTCACCACCATGGACGGTTGTATATAACTGTGAAAAATAAGGCTTTTCTATTCCATAACCAATTCTTTAGAATTACGAAGTTGAGTTAAGTACAAGAGCTATGAAACATGCCCGTCGAAAATCATTAGCTTAAGAAAAGGTTTCCTGTCGTTTTGCCTCCCTATAATGCTCCTCATCTAAGTTTTATTGGTTCAAACCACAGTTTATATAATTATCCAGTAGGATCTTTCCCTATCTCACCCATTATAAAAACCCGGACCAAGGTGCGAGTGCTCCAGAGAACGTTTTTGCAGATAGAAACATAAGCGGCATCAGATCTTTTCACGGGTAGACAAGTCAGACGCGAAACAATCGGAAACAAGTGGAAACCCGCTATTAGAATAATGCACTTTGTAACCCTCTTGGACGCGAAACTTACAGTTATAATAGAAATAATCGGAAACAAGTAACCCGCTAATGCAGAAAGAAGTGGGAGGAGCTTTTTGTTCGTACCGAGAATGAAGACCAGAAATGATCTGCGATAAGCTTACTGGATAATTCTATAAACTGTGGTTCAAACGCAGAACAGAAGCGGAGAAGAAGCGTTGTTTTTGAATATAAAGGTGCAAGTAATTCCAAAGAGCAAATTACTAAATTAATTATAATTTTCATTTAAAAAGTAACAAATACAAAATAATATAAATAACATCATAGACATCCATTAATTTGCAAGAGGCGTCAACCACGCTCACCTTGAAATCTGATAAACAAACTAGGACGTTAAAACTGCACACAAAATGCCTATAATTGTTAATTTTTGGTTACTATGGGCTGGAGTTAGCTACTTTGTAAGTTGCAGCTATTGCTGCAGCTAGACCCCGGTGCCGCGCCGATGAGGGAAGACCGGCGGCAGCGGGGCCAAAAACAGCAGCGGCGCCGCGCCGCGCCGCTTGCGCGATCAATGTTGACCGCGAAAATCAATGTTTTCATCAGTCTTTCTCAAATCACAGCTTAGATTTACAAATTTTCTTTCTCTACTCATTGACAGTACACTTTCATAGGGTACTCCACCTAGTAGCTATTGGTAGCAACCAAACTGTCATATTCTTGTAAAAGAAGCAGCTACATAATGTTCTTTAAGATCCGTCTCTGCTTTAAATTTAAAAAAAAAACTAATTTGTTGACATCCCTGCTTTCAATAAAAAAAAAATCAAGATTTTATCATTTAAATATAATACTTCCTACCCCCCCCCCCCTATGGATACCACCTTGATAGGATACCGTCTCTGCTTTAAATAAAAAAAATAATTAACTTTTTGGCATCCCTGCTTTAAAAAATAAATAAATTTGAGATAGGCCTATTATCATTTAAATATAATACCTCCCTAACTCCCCCCTGGATACTACCTTGACAGAATACCGTCTCTACTTTGAATTCGAAAAAAACAAAACTTTTCGGCATCCCTGCTTTCAATAAAAAAAATTCATGGCAATTATCACTTAAATATAATAACTCCCCATGCCCCCCCCTCTGGATACCATCTTGATAGGACACCGTCTCTGCTTTCAATTAAAAGAAATAATTAATTTATTGGTACCCTTGCTTTCAAAAAATCGAGGTATTATCATTTAAATATGATAGCTCCCTACCCCCCCCCCCTGGATACCACCATGATAGGATACCGTCTCTGCTTTAAATTTAAAATAATAATTTTTTTTGCACCCCTACTTTCAAAAAAAAAAAAATTCGAGATATTATCATTTAAATGTAATACCCCCCCCCCTCTGGATACGACCTTGATAGGATACCGTCTCAGCTTCACTTAAAAAAATAATTTACTTAATAATTAACTAGGTCAGTATATGGTTCAAACAAACACGCGAAATAACGTTAAACAGCTTGGTGTTCCTTGGAAAACAATTTGAGGGTATGAGTAAAGGGGTAAAATGATAACAACAAAAATGTCTAAATTATTCAGATATACATCAAATTATTGGAAAACTGAGTCATAGATTCGCCGTGGCATTCAACAAGATACAAAGAATCTAATTAAAAGGGAGCACACACAAAAGCCAAATTAGGCCAGTAACCTATAAGAAATTGCAAAATACCCAAGACAATGAACAAGTCCCAATGGAGGGCCCTGGGTCTATCAAAATATTTAAATGGCTTCCCAGGGAATTTGATATCATTATCTTCCGTCTCCATTTTATATGAAAACAATAATTATCTTTTTGGGATCCCTGCATTCAATAAAAAAAGTGAGGTATTATCATTTAAAAATGATAGCCCCCTATCGCAATAATTTGCAATTTTTTGTATGAATCATAGGTAACTTCCGTTTCAATCTTTAATTCCCCAGCCTTGTATATAGCTTAGTCTATAGCTAAATTTTGTCTCAATAGAAGGATTTTTTTTTTGGGGGGGGGGAAGGGGTAAAAAATTTTCAGAAAGAAGATTGTATTTTCTTTAATCTATCAGGAGTTTCAACAATTGTATATTAAACATTAATAAAATCTGATCTAAAAACAGCAAAAGAGAAAGAAAATTCTGCAAACTTGCGATTCAGCTGTAGAAACAATTTGTCGACTATGAATTTCAAAATCCAACTGAAGCTGTATAGTAGTGAATGCGTTCTATTCAACTTAAAAATAAAAGTCTCGGCTACAAATGATGTAAGAAATAGCAATTGGGAAACTGCATTCGAAATTATTTAATCTCATTCATAAAGATGATACTTTTTTGGTCAACATATGAAGAAATGTATATATTGCAATTGCACCTGTCTGGTGTTTATGCAAATTAACAAAAGAGAGACAAAAATTAACGAACAAGAGAGCAGTGAAGAATTATGGTATGCAAAGTAATATTTGGCAGGGACAGTCACTGGTGATAAATCGCTAGGGGTGGCGCCTTGGTTGGGTGATTTTGGGGATTCGGGGGGACGGGGGGTAGGCAACCAATTTTTTTGGGGGGTCACGTACAGATTTTTGGGGAAATACCCGAAAATTCAGGGATAGTGCAAGCCCTGCTTGATTTCTAATCAGGAAAATCGAAATACTAAACCACACGAGGAAGAAAAGCTCCGACTTTGCGGTTGACGTAATAAAGAATTGCCGCAAAATTAATTGAAAGTCAGCCAAACGCCGACGCCTCTGCCGGGTGGCGGCGCGCCTGCGGCGCGCCGGCGGTGTAGCGACACTTTGGTGGCAGTCAACCGGGCATCTCGTTGGCGGCATTCGGTCAATCCGCCGGCGCGGCGCTGGGGTCTAGCTGCAGCTATGATGCAAAGGCTCCTCTAAGCGTTTTTTTGGGGTTGTTTGTTGACAAATAGCGAGTGTTTCAAGATTTCACTCATAATAAAATATCCGTGTACCATAATGGAAATTATTCATATCGAACTGGAAAAGTTTTTGGAAACATGTTGAGATGTGTTAATTTGCGCAGGAAGTTCATGATGAACAAGTTCAACACCTCTTAACTATTTAACGTGCAAGATATTGTTATTCTATATTCTGCATTTTCTACTATGAACCAAAAATTATACGGGTAGATGGGTAGATATTTGTTCAAATAGAATCTACGATCAATAATGAGCAATAAACAATTAGAGCACATACACGATCAACCCTCGCAAGGCTGTTTGACCGGGAATGCATTGAGAAAGAAAAACAAACAACAAAAAAAACCACACAAATACCAGTGGTGGATCCAGGGAGGTGAGGGGGCGTCCCCTAACGTCGTCTAAAGTAGTGTAATTTACTTAATTAACGTAAGTTTGCCTCGATTAAAATTGCTCCTAACGCAAAAGTTTATCAGATAAACCTATTCCCCCCCTAAAAAAATCCTGGATCTGCCCCTGACAAATTAAAACCCACACTAACTGAAGAATGCCACCCAGCCACGCTAAAACTGACTACCCACTGAAAACCAAGCCGGAGCAAAGTATACCACACACACAATAAAACACACAATTCCAACTTGGCTCAGTGGTATCATCCGTACGGGGCATTAAAAAAAGCATGTCATAATAATAAAAAATAGAATAAAAAAATGTAATTATACCTTGCTTTTACCTAAGTATTTGTACTTTTATCTTGTACTCATTTTTTCTTTTTGCAATAAGTCTGTGGAACAGGGTGGCACATGGCCGCCTTGCGCCCTTTTGTTCTGACGATGTTTTGGTCTTTTACTCCTGATTCATGAACAAGAAACTAATCAAATTCACTGAATTATGGGTCCTGTTCGGGCCAGGATTTACCAATAAAACCCACTAGGCCCGGGACTAGGGGCGCACAATACTAGGGGGTACAAAAATTATCACCGAGTAATTTTTTTCTTAAGAAAAAAATGGACTGATGAGATTTATTGTCAAAGTGTCCTCCGCCGCCGCGCTGCCTGTTCATAGAAAAGTGATTTTAAAACAACGCAGGAATTCCGTGGCTTATAAACTGTCATATGTCTCCCAAGAATGGCAGCTGAGATTTCGGTATCACCTCTCTCTTTCATTTACTTTTGGCTCGTCTCTTACGCTCTATTCAGTGCTTCCACTGTCCCTGAGTTTTCTGGAATTTTCCCGAAAGTCTTACAAAATACAGAGCGGCAAAGACTCGTGGGCCTAGAATCGTCAAAGCCTTAAGTCCGGTCCTGGTCCTGTTCGGTCAAAATAATCCAGTTGGGTAAAATGAAAACAAACATTTATTAACCTTTCATCAAAGCCTAGGAATAAAGCTCATATGAATTTGATAATTTCAACAAATTCATTTCAAATTCAATTTCAGTCTTCTTCTTTTTATTTGCCATTAAATTTTTCCACCACTGCTTGACGATGGAATACTATTTACAAAAGTCTGTGATTTTGAGTTAGGAATTTAATGCAAAACCAAATGGGATAATTGAATAAAAGCGAATGAAAGGGGTTAAAAGTGGGCTCTTGATTCCGCAAAATTGAGTTTAGAGTTCATCACTATGAAAAGCTTGTTATGTTCGTATTGTCTTATTCAGCCATCTGTCTTTTTTAAATCATTTATTTAATCGAGCAGATGTGCACAACGTATCAAAAATAATACTGGGAAATACGTTTTTTTCTTTAAAACTATCAACTTGAGTTTTTATGCTACCGCACTCAACACTTAAAGAAGTACTTTATCAAACCCCGACTTTCGATTATGGCCAGTTTTTTTTTTAATCCAATAATTCAGTTGCAAAATCCTCTGAATTAGAATAGACTCTTATTTTGCATTGTTCATTTGACATTTTTGTAGATAATTTTTAGGTCGTACATTAGTTTAAAAAAGCCAAAAAATGTACAAGAAACTCGCAGGTTCTGAGGATATAGTGCTACGCGGCACAAAGCTGTTTTGGAAAAACAATAATTTGTTTCTAAAAAAAGGAAAATTAAGCAGGGACAGCTTCTAAGGTTGTGAGTTTCTAAGCATAACCATGTTTGTGCTGAAGAAAAGCAGAACGTCCTTGGATGGAACAGGAGGAGGTCACAAGAACATATTTCACGGCAATATGAACTCTATGGGAGGGAGTAAAAAAGTAAAGCTCTGAACAGTGGAGGTGAAGGAGAACGCAGCTGTGATGGTCTATGTTGACTTGAAAATATGATGAATTATCAGCATTAGCAGTTGTATATAGTTTATTTAAGTAATATATCTTAACTATCATACATCAAAGTGAGGATTTTAGACAAACCTATAAATAAAACTGAAAATGTCAAATGTCATGAAAATGTCAAATGAAAATGTCAAATGTCATGAAAATGAAAATGTCATGGCCGGATCGAAAATTGGTGAAAACTGAGCTCATGCTCGACACCTTCAGACCAATGTATTTTATAAAAGCAACTACGACATACAAATTATGCCGAACAGTGGCATCAATTGGGAGGGTAGGAACAAACATGTGCCCTTTCCGATTGTCCCCTCCCTCTGAGATTTCAAAAACTAAGTTTGGTACTTGTTAAGAATCCAGAAACTCACGAGAAGTGAAGTTTCGTTAATGCTAATGAAATAAAACAAAAATAGGATCAAAATATAATAGTTCAGAAACAAGTTTGGGCAATATATTCGCACATTAGGTGGGGTGGGGGTAAAAAACAGCATGTATTAAATACGTAACCTAACCTAGGTACTTTTTTTTGCTTCTTCCACACCAAGAAAGTAAACTTTAAATCTTTGTCACGGAGTGAGCAATATCTCACATCTAGCGGAAACCTGTTTTTTCATCAAGCATCTCGGTATTTCCCGATACAATCTTTCCCGTGTGTTTCTGGATTCTTAACAAGTACCCTAAGTTTTAATTTTTAGTTGTTTTTTTTTTTAATTGAATAATGCCTTTTTTGTATTTTCATTGAAAAATGAAAAGACTAAATTTGCTACCCCCCCCCCCCCCTAAGTCTTGAAGTTACAGTTGCCCTAATCCTCCCTATAGTTTGTGAATTGATACCACAGGCATTGGAAGGGACTACCATTGGAACTCTCCAAATCTGTGTCCCAGAGTGGATGAGCATATTATTACCGACTATTGAGCGGATTGCAAGGTTGTAATATGGATATTAGCTTCCAACCAACACCGTTGCCCTTCACTAAGACAGAGCCATGAACCAAATTTTGACAACAGAGGTTTACCGGAAAAAAAAAAAAATCGGCCTTATTTTTCTGACAACATTTTTAAGTAGCCTTTAATTAATTTTAAGTAGTTACCATAATGTCTATTTGGACTTTGTATTGCAAATACCATTTTCTGGAAAGAAATATCAATGTGTATTGACCATATATTATTTTCACAAGTAAAATGGTTATTATATCCAGAAAATGTTTTCCGTTTTATATGTTTTTAAATGTATTTACAGTCAAAATTGACAGGATTTGGACAGTTTCAGAAACCTCAATTTTGGCACGTTTACCTGAAGTTTGTAGCTTTAATGACGTGACATTAATGGCAAGTTGACGGTAAACCTGTGATAATTACACAAACGTGTTAATTTTTCCAAGCTTTTCCATGCGCTTTGTCAGGGTTCTGGGAAACAAGACTCCCAATACCTTTCTAAAATAATTTCTGCATATAAACAAATTTGATTTGCGCTTTCTAGTCCGTGATTTATCAAACGGAGGGGACGATTTCTTTTCACATTCGTGTTAGCATGTTTGTAGAGGATTAGTCTTTTACTGACTAGCTATATTGGTCATCGCTATGGATTTATCCTGTGATAGTATAGTTTTTTATTGGTTCGTATCCTCTGTAAATCCCCAAATTCTGCGTCAGTTGTTTTTGTTCCCGTGTTGCTATCTTCATAATCGTTAGCGTGATATTTTCAAATTGAAATGTTTTATTACATGATTTAGGATACTTTAAGAAATTTGATGTTCCTATGAAACAATAAATTCGACTTAAATTTGATATTTGTTCTAGTCTTGAAGCATAATGTAGATCTCTGTGACTACTAGACATGCACCGGATGAAATGATCAGACTTCATATAGGTGATCAGGCTCGAAAAAGAGGCCTCGTGATTACTGAGTCTGTATAGTACGGTGAATGACACGTGGGGGAAGAAGTTTATTTTAAGTTGGGGTTGAAAGAGGAAGAAATAAAATGGATTTTGAATTTAAGGGGATGGTCGATTGATATTGGGGAAAGGAAGAGGAAATTTAGGGGTAATAGTGTTAACCCAGTTCCTTGTCAGATGTGTGGGGAAGATAATGAGGATACTTTTCATTTTTTGGGGAATTGTAAGGAATTGGTGGATCTGAGAAATGAATGTTTTTCGTTAGTGTTGGCAGATAGAAGGTGGGTGGAAGGGATTGTAGGATCACGAGTTAAAATGACATTAAGGACTTTGGCTAAGTATGTTGGTGAAGGGCTGATAGATCGTGAAAGATGTATCTCTTTATAAATATTTTCGTGAAGATTCATATATAAGTAGGTTTTTTTCTTTTTAATTTATTTGTGTTTTTTGTTGGTTTTGTTATGTTTATATTCTGTTTTTTTTTTTTCCTATCGCCCGATGGCTTTTTTTGGAAATGCATACATATATACATACATACATACATGTAGTCACGTCACAAAACAAAGGCCATCTTCCAACACCCATACGACAAAGAAATAAGCTCAAAATACAAATTCTATGACAAAAAAAATTGGTTGTCTTTATCGCAAGATAATAATAAATCTCATAATGAGGCAATGCTGTTCCAGGAGTTTTGTTCGGAGGGGGGGGGTATAAAAAACTAACAAAACACATAAAAAATTTTCGTATATGCATATTTGTTACTTTTTTACGAGCCAGACAAAACTCTGAGGGGGGGGGGGGTAAACTCGGTACCCAACCTCCTGGAATATGGCCTTCTAATGAGGTTAAATCAATCCTAAGGCTCTTTCGGCCACGCTCGATTAAGGTAAAAGTAAAACAAAGTGATTCGTTAAGGGCAAAAGTAAAATAAAGGTAAAAGGGCAAAATAGGAAAAAGTTAAGAAGTTATTAAGGTAGAAAAGAGTAAAAGCTAAACTTCGATAAAGGTAAAATAAAAGTTAACGACAAAAAAAATAAGCAACAAGCAAAAATATACTAAATGATTGTCCATTTTTGGATGTATTCGTAGTTGACTTTAATAGATACTAGGTTTGTCCACTTCTGAACTTAGCGACTATAAAAAAAGGTTTTTAACTGAAAGTAAGGAGCAACATTAAAACTTAACACGAAAAGAATTGTTACGTATATGAGGGGGGTCACCCCCTCGTCAATACCTCACTCTTTACGCTGAAGTTTGAATTTTGTCCCAACTCTTTAAGTTGAAATGTGATTCAACTCCTGAATCACAAAAGCTGTTTAATAAGAATAAATAGCTCTTTTAAAAGTACTAAAAAAACTTTTGCGTAAAGATTGAGATATTGACTCAGGGGGCGACCCCCCTCATATCGTAATAATTTCTGTTTGTTCAAGTTTTAATGCTGTTCCTTGTTGTTGTTTTTTTTTTAGCTAATTTCTGATCGTTTTTTTATATCCCCTGAAAACACCTGCATTCTTCCCAATAACCAATACTATATTTAAACAATGGGCAAGGTTCATAACTTGCAGCCCTTTCCCTGGTACTGAGGGGGATTGAGTCTTCCTCAAAGAAAAAGCTATTAGATTTTTCGACTATACTGAACAAAATCGCTATCTCAAAATTTTGATCAGGTGACGTTGGGGGAAAATGAGCGTGGGAGGGGGGCTAGCTACCCTCCAATTTGTTTGATCACTTAAAAAGGGCACTCGAACTTTTTATTTACGAGCAAATGAGCCCTCTCCTGATCTTCTACGATCACTGGTTCAATATGATCAACCCTGGGGGGAAAAAAAAACAAATAAAGACGCATCCGTGATCTTTCTTCTGAAAAAAAATTCCACATTTTTGTGCATAGGAGCTTGAAACCTCTACAGTAGGGTTCTCTGGTATGATGAATCTGAAGAAGTGATTTTCGCTAAGATCAATTGATGTTTTGGAGGTATTTCCCCCTTTTTTCTAAAATCGAGCAAATTTTATCGGGATAGTAACTTTGGATGAGTACAATTAAATTTGATGAATTTTACATGTTTTGAATAAGCATCAAAATTCAATTCTTTTGATGTATATATTGTTATCAAAACTATGTGTTTCACAGAGTCTCGGTTGCTATTGAGCCGCATCGCTCCTTACTTACAGTCCGTTACCACGAACTGTTCTAAAAAAATACGAAAAAAACTGACTCCACCAATCAATTTAGTATGAATATTTGACCAAAAAGAGGTATCGCCTGTACCGAAATTATTGACTGTTGGTAATTGGCGTCGTTTGGAAGATGAGATATTTCCTTTTTTTGTCATTTTTTAGGAAAGCAAGAGTGAACGTTTAATCTGAAACCATTTGTAGAGTATTTTCTCAGGGAATTACAGATTTCTAAGAGGTAAACACTCATAATGTCTGGTTTCAAAAGAATTTTTGGACGTCCAAAAGAACTCAAGGACTGTTCCTTGATAAGATTG
This sequence comes from Artemia sinica, assembly GCA_027921565.1. Classification (NCBI taxonomy): domain Eukaryota; kingdom Metazoa; phylum Arthropoda; class Branchiopoda; order Anostraca; family Artemiidae; genus Artemia; species Artemia sinica. Next base: position 53,837,924 of record CM051272.1, read on the forward strand.
CTTGAACATATTCAAAAAGAATAAAAAATATTTTTGACCAACCTGAACTCTCACTTCTGGTAATTGAACTTTCATCGCCAACTCCTCTCTACTATAAACGTCAGGATAATGCGATTTTTCGAAAGCTCTTTCGAGTTCATGAAGCTGATATGTTGTGAATGTTGTGCGATTCCTTCGATGTTTCTTCACTTGCTTAGAATCATTGGGGCTATTGTCTGCTAAAGATTCGCAAATCTGATAACGAACAGTCAGGTTGGGTCAAATCAGGAGAAAGTACTGATCTATGTGGAGAAACTAAAGAGGAATAAAGATAGTTAATTTAAGCAATTTAATCTACACAGACGTAATAAAAATTACGAGATTTAGTTATATTATGGGTAACAATTAAAGGTTGAATAGTATGAAAAATTGGTTCGAATGTTGCAAAATATAAATGTGACTCAAAATAAAGCGTAAAGGAGCCAAAATTTCAGATTGTTCTAACATCAAACACATCTTCTACCGAGAAAAAGTGAATAAGATGTTTGGATCGTGTAAACAATCATAAAATTGTGCAATCTATAAATTGTCAAATAATTTGCAAAAAATAAGCGTATTCTTTCTTTTCAATGTTTCATCAATTATTTTCTTGTCACGTTTTTTTCTTTTAATAATTCTTTTTTTTAAATATACTCCTCCCCCCACTTTACTAAAGGCTAATCCTGAGAGTGAATCAAAATTCTTCGTATGTATCCACTTTTTGCATTTTTTTTTTGCGATTTTGTATTTTAAAATCAGGTGACAACTGCAAACCTTGCTATTCAAATTTTGCAGTCAACTAAAGGACCCCCATTCTAAGCCCGTTGATAGCCACCAAAGATAACCGCCTATATTTCTTTACAATATGTTCTCTTATGCATAGCTAATTTGTGTTGGTATACGTATATAACGAAATATGTTCTATATTTGCTTATAATGAATATTTTTTAGCGTTTTATTGTCGGTTTTTGTGTTTTATTACATGTTTAAACTTCTTAAACACACTCTTAAGGCCGGCATGAGATTTATCATTAAATCAGAGAGGAAAATTCGTTAAACAGACTTAATTCCGGCAACTATTACGGAAGGAGGTCTAATTTAGGCATGTAAGGAGGAGTTTATTTTGGGAAGGGGGTAAGGTTATTAAAACTGCCGTAGGCAGGTGAGTTCGGCAAAAATAGTGTACGATCTCAGAACAAATCACAAAATTAAAAGATTTTAACGAACCCCCCAAAAATGTTTATTCGACTCATAAAAATGAAGTAAGAATGTATAATAACACATTTTGATGGGTTTCTGAGTTTTTTTTTTTATAAATACTCCCCAGAAAAACATCGTTCCCCCCTAGATACGGAGCTTGTTTTGCTACATAATTTGGATTCTCTAAAAACTCAAAAAAGCTCAGTATTAAGTAAAGCACTAGTCCTTCAAAAATACTACAAATATAGCGAAATATCTGAGTAATTTATAAAATTCATAAACGTTAACCCTTTACTGAAAACACAAAAACTACGGAAAAACAGGATACTCTTTTAGGAGTAGAAAAGTCCATCAGTAGCCTGCAAAAAATGATAGACTAACATATAAGGCTCTCAACAGTATTAGACCGTTCGTAATATCGATAAGTTTTGGTACACAATTTCAGTTCTCTGAAATCTCAAGCAAACTCATTATTATTTAAAGCACCAGTGCTTCGAAATTCTTCAAATATAGGGACACGTCAGTCACTTTTATTTGAGCTAGTTTTGGAGATATATGTTGCATAAACTGCGAAACAGTAAATTTTGTTATTTTTTAGTTTCAACGTTGCTCTTTACTTCCACCAAGAAAAGAAATATATTTTCATTACATTAATTCTTATTCAAATCTAGGGATTTAGGTATGCCATCATAAACCTTACAAGAAGATCATTGTCTATCAAACTTAGGCTTTGAAACTGAAGAAGATTTTTGTCAACATGAGTTTTGCTCTAAAACTTTTCAACAAAAATGTCCAATTTTCTCACATAAAGAGTCGAGGGGGTATATTACCAGCAATCGCTATGAAAGCTGCACATAAAAATTAAATTACTTTTAATTTAATGTGGAGTAGGTTGCATATGGTTGCATCAAGACATGGCTAATTGTAGACAGAGAAAAGCCAAGACAGATAGTTCAAGTAATTGAGAGGCAAATGTTTAAATGGCTGGGGCTGTACGGGTAAATGGCAAGAGTATGCATGACTCTTTTATTGGGCACATACTTGTCAGGTTAGTTTTGGAAAGGCATGCCTGCCTATAGTCTAGCATCAAGTTGACCGCTTCATGTGCAGCTTTCAAAGCAATCGCTTTGAAAGCTGCACATAAAAATTAAATTATCCGTGAAATATTGTCCTATATGAAAAATACAAAGATTTTAGAAAACTGAGTGATATTATAAAAATTTTAGATGTGCAGTTAATATACTTTACAGATATTCGTACAACTTTTATTGCGATTTTTCTGCCACCATGCTGAAAAGAATATTCAGCACCACATAAGAAAACCAAACTTTCATTTTTTCACTTCTTGGACTTCAACCTTTTTGGAGGACCGATCATTAAGATTATATTATTATGAAAAATACTAAGTTAAAACAAGAAAATTCTCCAAAACCAGGAGAACCAGTGCCCTCCCCCTATCCAATTGACATGTTCGTGCATCAAAACCAGTGAAAAATTCACCCATACCCTGGCAGTAGGGGGGGAGGTAAGACACTAATTACAAAAAACTTCACTTCTATACCCTTATCGATGCCCCTATGATGTTCCAGTGCCTCGCTAGTACTGGAGACAAAAAAATGAAGAGATAGACCTCAGGGTTTAAGACTCATTGTGCTAAATTCTCGAAACGTGTTCTCGTAATTAACTTTTACTGTTAGAATAACACAAATATCAATTATGATCGTTCATGAATCAGCTTCGAATTGGAGTGAAAGTATTTTTTTTCAGTAGGCAGTTTTTTTAAAAATCTTTTCTGAATTTTGACTTACTAAGGGACCTGGGAGGGTGAATATTTAAGAGGGTAATTTTAAGCGTCTCCATTCTTGATGCTTTATGCCACTTTACGATCGCGTTGCTAAGACAAGTTTATACTAAGCACGTAAATGTAAGTATTAGGGTTTAAACGAGTTCGTAAACATGCGACATTTTGTTTTTTTTTCCACTAGTACTGGAGAAACAAAGAAAAAAAAAGAACTCATTGATGTTTCAGGCATTTTTTGAAACTCACGAAAAATTGTTTTTCGCAGTTAATTTTTACTTTTAAAATAAAATACAGCGGAATTTAATGCCTGAATCAAACTTAAACGATTTTTTTTCCGCAGAGGTGTTTTTTTAGTTTTAACTTACTAAGGGGGTTGAGAGGGAGTATATACAAGAAGAAGGATTTTAAACCTTGAGCTTAGGCTTTTTGACCAAGGAGATTATAACAGTAAATACATTCTAACACACCCCACTGACTATAGGCGTACATGCCGCATGACAAACAGAAAAAGTCAAGACCATCTGAGCACTATTAATAAAAAAATCGGGTTTTCAGGTAAGCTAAGTCAATCGCTAAGCAGAGAATTCGTGCCCAAACTAATTGGTGAATTGGCTTTTATTTATTCTGTTTTTTTTTTTATTCAGTGTTTTTACTGCTCTGTTTCAGTTTACTTCAAAGGTTAGTTTTCCTTGTTTTTTTTTCCCTCTTTTTTGGAACACTGAAGATGATGCTTGGCGGAAGTCCTTGCCGAAATATCTGCTTTTGTCTTTGACGCTTCTTTTCTGTCCTCTGGCTGGTATTACCCTCGTTTTCCCTTTATTTTATATATATATTTATATATTATATATATATATATATTATATATATATATATATATATATATATATATATATATATATATATATATATATAGATATATATATATGATATATATATATATATATATATATATATATATATATATATATATATATATATATATATATATATATATATATATATATATATATATATATATATATATATATATATATATATATATATATATATATATATATATATATATATATATATATATATATATATATATATATATATATATATATAATATATATATATATATATATATATATATATATATATATATATATATATATATATATATATATATATATATATATATATTATATAATTATATTATATATAATATAATATATATTTATATTATTATATTTTTTATATATATTTTAATTAATTATATTATTATTTATTTATATAATTTATTATATATAAAAATTTTTTTATTTAGGTATTATATATTTTAATTATAATTTTTTTAATTATAATTTTTTTTGAAGCTCAAGAAAGAGTAGGCTACATCTTACAACAGCTTATAAGACGAGCAAACCGAGGAGGAACGTGCGTGAGACAGGAGAGGAAATGTATCGGACTCAAAATCCCTCAAATATATTTTTTGGGGAAATTATCCTTCAGTTTTCAGCCAATTACAACGATCTTGCAGTTTCTAGATTTTTTTTTTTTTTTTAATTCGCTAAAATTAGTGCGGATCTGAAAATTCGATAAAGACGTCATTCCTTAAATCACCTTAAACATTATCCTAAACAAGTTTGTCTTTTTATTTCAATTGCCCCCCCCCCCCCTGCCTCCTCAATTCAGCAATGGCCAGGTTCTTATAAATCAAATAATTTGCTGGTAAAAGAAAAAGATCGTCTTTAGTTGTAGGTCAGTACCGTTATTTATTATTTCTAAGCCTTGACAAACATGTAATATTTCTACCGCTCACGCACATGGATACGGTAATTAACAGTAAATAAACAACTATCCTTGTCAATTGAAACTGAAACTCTAAAAAACGAAAATTTTGACAGCAAACATACATCGGAATCTCGGTCTTATTCTTATTCCAAATATTCAAAGTTCTTTTTAAGGTTAATATTACTCATTTAAGTATGTTAGTATTAGAAAATTTGCACAATTTTAGAAAATACCCCCCCCCCCCTTAAAGGAGTGTGGATCTTGAAGAAAGGTCTACCATCAATTTCAAATGCTTGATGGCCTACGAGCAGAGGCGGAAAGCGAAATAAGGCCGCTTAATTTCGACTTTATAAGAAAATGAAAATTATTTGCTTTCGCCTAGAAACACAATTACAGATGCATTTTTTTTTTCTCCTGGGGGCGACTATATTGAATTCGTAGTTGTAAATTTTTGGGATTAGGGCCATTTGGATGAAATTTTTGAAGTTAAGTAATCTTTTAAGCCGAAAAAAGACAGGGTGTGCCGCAGCAAAGCGCCCCCAACCTCCTAAAACGATCCCAACCTTTATGCCCTTTATGCTACAGGGTGTGGTACTTGTGTGTTATGTGGTACACACTGGAGAAGTGAAGTTAGGTTAATCCTAATGAAATATACAAAAATCTGATGAAGATGCAATTATTTAGTACCAAAAATATGAAAACTACGACAAAAAATCATGGTAAGGGGCCACACAGAACGCTTTATATTACCTACCTACCCCACTCAAAATACCATCTCTATATATTAAATATTTAATAAAATAGGTACTGGTGCATTATGCGGGCCCACTGCTATATACTGTATCAAGGAAAACCAGTCACAAAACCTGTCAAACGGGCTTTTTGCAAGAGACCGCTATAGATAAGTGATTGCAAAGCCGTGGTTTCTAAATGAGTTACAATATTTAAAGGATTGTTTTTTGGAGTTTAGGATGGGTAAAAGGTACCTAGGTTAGGTTAGGTTACGTATTTAATATATGCTATGCTTTACCCAACCAATATGCAAATATATAGCCCAAATTTGTTTCTAAACTATTACATATTCATCATATTTTATTTTATTTCATTAACATTAACCAAACTTGACTTCTTTCGTGGGCCCGCATAATTCACCAGTACCATGTACCTACGTCGTAGATTTCAACTGAGTCTAAGCTAATTTTCTTCATATACTGACAGGCATAAATCACGGAGATTTTCTGATCCGTAGATCCAAATTCTGGAGTGTGTATCATGTAAAACACAAGTACCTAGGATGTAGTTTCGTGCCAGCTATTAAAGGTAAGGTGATTGGATCATTTTGATGAGGTAGGGCTGAAGCCTCAAAAAATGCATTTTCAAACCCAGATTTTTTCCCAATCTTCCAGATTGGGAAGATTTCCCCCTACTTCCCTTCAATTGAGGTATATATTTGGGTAAACGTGCACTATAGGCGTGGGGGGGATTTCTCCCCTCTTATTGCGAAAATGGAGGTTTTAATGAACAGATAATTTTAAATATTTGATTACTCTGATACAAAAGTTAAACACTGAGCGCAAAAAGTGGGGGGTTGACGGGGGCTACAGCCATTTTCACACTTAGAATAGCCCTAAATTTGATGTTAAATAAACATAAATGAAATAAATGAAAAGTTTTTCTCAAATGCAAGAGAAGACCGATATTTAGTTATAAAAAAGAAATAAATCATCTGGTACCGCGCCTCTCAACGCGAGGGGTGCTGCTCCGCCCCTCAACCCTCCACTCTTTGTGTTAAAGTTTAACTCTTTTATTTCAGTGCTTCAAGACTGAATGCTCACAAGAGCAATGTTATATAAAGTTAACTATTCTATCACGATGATTTGAGAATGATAATTTTCACTTAGTTGCGCTAAACAATACAATTTAATTTTTTAAATGAATTCTAAGCTAGGGGGGGGGGGCTACCTAATGGAAGGCAAAACGTCACACAAACTGGGACACAATTGCAATGATAGTGGCTGTTATTATGTATATTATTATGTATTATATATACTATTATTTGCTATTATATTATATATACTATTTTGTTTCGAAAGCGCATTAAATGATGAATACAATAGTATTTTACTGTTTAGGGTGCAAACTAATTCAACATTCTACATATTTTTCAGATTGTTTTAAAAAAAACACTGATGACAGCGTCAAGGACGTATCCAGGATTTTGTTCTTGGAGGCTATTTTTCTCCAGGGGGGGGAGGTGGCAAAACAAATTCAAAAGAAGGGAAAAAATTGTTTATGTTTTTTTTTACGTTTTTAAGAGTCGGACAAAAATCGCAGGGGAGGGTGGTCCAACTCCGTGAGCCCTCCCCCTTTCTGGGTACGGTCTTGGAATTTATTATGGTCATAAGGAACAACTTATTGTTGTTGTCGTAAATTATAAACTAATTTTTATCTTGGAAAAAGGGGGTGGGTCTACATAAATGTTAAACATTTAAGGGTAAAGGTGCAGGTAAAATTAAGGGGAAAAGGGCACAGTTGAAGGGCTCGATTTGATTTTTTGCTGGGCCCTCTCTATGTATTCAATGTTTAAATAAAATATGTCTGCATAGTAGTGAAGTAGTTCATACGTGAAGTAGTTCATAGGCAGTGCAAAATCTGTCTCATACAGGACTATCCCGATTAAATTCAGTAAATGTGACCCTGAGTTTTTACGGGTATCGGTTTTCTATATCATAAAGGTACTGTTCTTTTAACCAGACTCTTTTATATAGTGCTAGTTTGGTTAATGCTAATGAAATAAAAAAAATAGGATGAATATATAATTGTTTAGAAACAAATTTGCGCTATATATTTGCACATTAGGAGGGGTGGTGGGCAAAGCATACCATATATTAAATACGTAACCTAACCTAACCTAGGTACCTCTTCCCCCCCCCTAAACCCCAAAAAACAAACACTTTAAATATCGTATACGCAATTAAAACTACGGTATACATTGTATTTCTCCACAGCTATGTCTTGTATCATCCCGTAAAAACGAGTTTTTTAAATGCGTCTCGAGTTTGAGATATAAAAAGAGCCCGGTTAATAGAACGGTACCATAAATATTTTCTAAGTATTTGAATAAATTATAGTTTGTCCTCTATCTTCAAAAACAAGTTACTTTAAATTTCAAATTTGTTTTTGCTCATTTTGATGGTAATGTGGGACTATTTCAAATGCCGGATCCGATTAGTTCCAGTCGTCCTTTATCCGGCCCCTGGCCTTTAGGAATGAGATAGATAAAGTATTATGATTGTATAGTTTTTAGAATTTCCTTCAAATATACCCCCCGATACACTCCTTTATCCGTTAAAAAATTGACGTAAAGTACCTGCTTCACTATCTTTATCTTCTTCGCACGTTTCTTCGTTCTTACAATTATTTTCACTAAATATACGACGTTGAACAAGATGGTCTCTGAAACCCAATATAGCGTCTATAGAATACCCAGCGTACTGGGGCTGAGCTAACATATCTTGCTTGACTTTCAACTGGGGATAAACCTCACTATTCCCTTGATTCTTATCTTCATTCAGGGACTGCTTCTCCATTTGTTCAAACTCTGGCATTTTCAATCAAACTGACACTCACAAAGAAGTGTTTCCCCTTAAGATGATTCATTCTCAAAATCAACCTGAGAGGCGTGGCTAATAAATGAGAATGGACCAATGGGAAAGCGCCCTTCTAAGAGGCATTATTCTTTAAGGTGGGAATTGTGAGTGAAATTGTTTGCTTTATTTAGGAGGTTTACAATTGACAGACAAATTGATATCCGTTAGTAAGTAGGTTTGATCAGCCATGAGATTGTTTTAGTAATTTGCTATTCTGAGTTAATAAGATTGGAATAGACAACGGTTTTGGTAATACTCGAATGTCACAGCGAATCCATGTCTATATAAATTTGATAATCTGCTAGACAATTACTAGTAATTCGAATAAATTAGTAGAAAAAAAAGAGTTATGGAAAATGGAGACTTTTGATGCAGTCAGCAAGGCCGTATCCAGAAATTTTTCGGGGGGAGGGATACAAAAAAAAATGCATCAAAAATCTGTTTATATGCATTTTTTTTACGTTTTTTGCAAGTCGGACAAAAATTTCAGGGAGTAGTTTCAAACCCCTACCCCCCCCCTGGACATGGATTCGGTAATTAGTAACTAGAATAAAACCTAAGCGAATATTGCGGCTTTACGTTCAGCATCTGTCTTCAGAGTGAGATAATGAATAAACAAAAACATAATATCTTATAATTTAAAGGAACCATTAAAAAAAAAAAAAAAAAAAAAAATAAAAATAGGAAAATTAAAAGAGACCAGCCTAGTGATACCAATTTAAAAAAAAATATATGAGAAGGGTTTCGATAATAAAGGTACAAATAAGTCATTTTAAAAATCTAGGATGAGAGTGCTTTGGCTTTTCTCGATTCATTTTTAATTAAGATATCCCGAATTGCCAATCATGTCTCAGGCGTGTCACTCTAAGCAAGTTTGGCTAAAACTGGTCAAATGAATTACAAATTTGGACCCATTCCTTGCTATAGAAATGAACTAGATAAAAATCTTATTCATATTTGGCAGTTTGATGTAGTTTATAGAGAAAAACGTCAAACTAGGCGTGCTCACTTGAAAATCTTTTGAGGCTTGGTAAAATCTGAAAACCTACAGTAGTTATTCGAAAAATACAGAAATAATATATAATTTCATAGGTTTTTGATATTGTAGGCGATGGAATATTAAATAGGGAAATAAAACTGTGCATGCAACTGTATTCATCCCACACGAACCAGAGATTAAGCGTATAATATGTGTTTAACAAGAGTTAAGCATTACTCCCATGAAAGGACAGCGTAGCCCAGCAGAGGCTGCAGATCTTAAAAATTTAAATCAATTTTGGTTTGGACATTATTTTGATCATTAAAATGTATACGGTATTGTATGAAATACCCCCTACCGCTCAAGTTGTTCATTCATTTACGCATTGCAGAGCCGGTTTTTGTTATTTTTTTTCAGCTCAGCGTGAGACAAGAAAAAAGAGAAGTGACAGAATAAACGGAAAATGTATGATTTGGGCTATATACTTGCACAATTTGCACATAAGGGGGAGGGGGTGTGAAAAGTATTTGGACAGTGTGAAAATTAGAAAACAGTTTTTCTCTACATAATATGCAGAATAATTGCACCTAATACATTAGGCATGCAGACCCGCTATACTTTACCCCCCCCCCCCTAATGGACAAATATATAGCCAAAATTTGTTTCTAAATTAATATATTTTATCACACTTAGGTATATTTCATTAGAATTGAGCGTCAGAAAAACATAGGCCTATTGGAAGAATATTAGGTAGGGGGGATTTCATACAAGTACCATTTATATTTTTTATTAAAGGTCTTAGTTTCTTCAGATGTAACGTTAAATTTTGTGAGTCCAACCAAATTTTTTTTTAAGCTATCCTTCACTGATTATAAAATAGTTGAGGTTATTCTAGTAAGCAGACCTATACTATTAAATTAATTTAAAAACTTTTTCCACAAAATAAGTTTTTCAAAGAAAAGTAAAGAACTCCATTAGGCAAAAAATGAGCAAAAATAAAATCAAATAATCTACCAAGCGTGAAACTACCACAAATCAGCATCGATAAAAAAATGAAACTGAAACGATCAGAAATTACAATAATTAACCGAGTCAAACTCAAAACGAGCAGAAATCAACATAAGTTGGGCGCGAAACCCCTATGCCTTCCCAAAGCCAGAACAAAATTTGCACTTTACTAAAAAAATATGAATGTTTTTACTTTTATAACTTTGATAAATCAAATAATATTAACATTTTGATTACTAAATATCAGTATATGTATATTAAACTGACAATGCACATTCATTTGTATGAGCATGTTTTGAAGTTTTTACGACAGCGCCTTCTATAAAAACCTTGTATGCCCCAGGGCATAACTTAAAACCCTTGCCCTGAGGCTTGTGGGGGAGTTTCCTCCTCACAAACATATTTTCTATCTGGAAATCAACTATGCTGAACAAAATGGCTATTTCAAAATTTTGATTGGATGTGTTTTGGGAATGATGGGCGTGGGGGGGGCGCGCTAGTTGCTCTCCAATCACTTTTGACTATTAAAAAGAGCACTAGAACTCTCAATTTCCAATCGAATGAGCCCCTTTTGAAGTTTCTACGACCACCCCTTCCATATGAAGTGCCCTGCTCTAAAGGAAAAAAATAATACATTGTACATTGTGCCAACATTATTCTTATATGTCCTCAGGGCATAAATTAAAACCCTTGCCCCATGGATTATGGGGGAGTGTCCTCCTCAAAAACATATTTTCTATCTGGAAATCAACTACGCTTAACAAAATGGCTATCTCAAAATTTCGATTGGATGTGTTTGGGGAATGATGGGTGTGGGGGCGCTATTTGCCCTCCAATCACTTTCGACTATTAAAAAATGGCACTAGAACTCTCAATTTCCAATCAAATGATCCCCCTTTTGAAGTTTCTACGACGACCCCTTCAATATGAAGTGCCCTGCTCTAAAGGAAAAAAATAATACTGTACATAGTACATTGTGCCAACATTGTTCTTATATGCCCTCATGGCATAACTTAAAACCCTTGCCCCGAGGGTTGTGGGGGAGTGCCCTCCTCAAAAACATATTTTCTATGTGAAAATCAACTACGTTGAACAAAATGGCTATCACAAAATTGTTATTTGGATGTGTTTGGGGGAATGATGGGCGTGGGGGGGGGGGGGCTAGTTGCCCTCCAATCACTTTCGACTATTAAAAAGGACACTAGTCCTTTGTATTTCCAATCGAATGAGCTTTTTTTTGAAGTTTCTACGACAACGCCTTCCTTAAAAACCTTATGTGACCCCAGGGCATAGCTTAAAAACCCTTGCCCTGAGGGTTGTGGGGGAGTGTCTCCTCCTCAAAAACATATTTTCTATCTGGAAATCAACTACGCTGAATGAAATGGCTATCTCAAAATTTTGATTGGATGCGTTTGGGGGAATGATGGGCGTAGGGGGGGGGCTTTTTACCCCACAATCACTTTCGACTATTAAAAAGGGTACTAGTCCTTCGCATTTCTTATTGAATGAGCCTATTTTGAAGTTTCTACGACAACGCCTTCTATAAAAACCTTATATGCCCCCGGGCATAACTTAAAAAACCCTTGCTCTGAGGGTTGTGGGGGAGTGTCCTCCTCAAAACATATTTTTTATCTTGAAATCAGCTACGCTGAACGAAATGGCTATCTCAAAATTGTGATTGGATGTGTTTGGGGGAATGATGGGTGGGGGGGGTAGTTGCCTTCCAATCACTTTCGACTATTAAAAAAGGCCCTAGCCACTCCAATTTCCAATCGAATGAGCCCTTTTCGAAGTTTCTACGACAACTCCTTCGATACGAAGTGCCCAGGTATGGAGTAAAAAAAAAAAAAAAAAAAAAAAAAAAAAACACATTGTGGCCACATCGTTCTTTATTTAGGCAGCGCTAGCGCGCTGCCTATGATAAAAAGGTCAGAGATGAATGTGCCTGTCGTGGGGTCTTGGACAGGGCGATCCTTTTATCCTCGACTCAATGTAGAGGCAGTGTTGTATCATGATTTTTTTTCGGGGGGGGGGGGGTACAAGAGGATTTATTTTGGTGGAGGGATGTCTACAAAAAAAAATTTAAAATGTAAAAAAAAATTATATTCATTTTTGTTACGTTCTTATGAGTTGGAAAAACATTTCGGGGGGGGGGGGAGGTTTCAAATCCCTAACCCCCCTAGATACAACTATGAGCAGAAGTAAAAAAAAAAGAAATGCAATTATAGAAACTAGTATGTCTTGCAATCAGGTCCGTATGCAGTAATTTTGGTTTTGGGAGGGGTGTTCAAAAAGAAATTTTGGTCACTCACACCAACTCTGTTACATGAACTTTAAACCGAATAAATTGGGTTCAAAGCCGCTTTGCATTTGGAAAATGTTCTCTACGTGAGTTTAAATTTGTGTTATCATCTTTTTTCCCGACCATAGTTGTCATTTGGGGGTTGGGGCCAGGGGAGTAGCTTCAGTATTTTTATTGGGGGGCAAGAGGGGGTCTACATTCAGAGACACAACGGGTATGGGCTATATAATAAATATTTTCTCTAAATTATTGGGGGGGGGGCAAGTGCCCCCTCTTGCCTCCTCCAAACGACACCCCTGGTTCGTGCAAGAGGGGTAATTCCTCTCTTTAATCATTTGGACAATATTACAATTTATTAAGTAAAAATAAAATAGTAATTAATGAGAAACTGGTTTTTTGTGCTACCAGGTTGATTTTTTTTTGTCAAAACGTAAAATTGGTTTTGGTTAAGAGGTACATTTTAAATTAACTTTTTATTGAATTAGCGTTGATTCGGTAAAATTATGACAGCGCTAGTTGTATTTCAATAAAATATATGCACATCGGTCGCTGAGTGAGCCTGCACCACTGGACAGGCGCGGAAGGAGGACTGCTATCCTAATTTTACGTTTATTTGATATAGGCTACAAGATATGTTTAATATATATTGCGTAATATTTTTAAATTCACCAAGTACCATCTTTGCTAAATAGTAACTTACCTTCGTTATCGCTTGAAGAAAAATATTCTATTGAAGATTAAGAGCAAGCACCTGCCACCTTTACTTTTTTAATGTTTTTAAAACATTTTGTGCTACCAGGTTGATTTTTTTTTGTCAAACGTAAAATTGGTTTTGGTTAAGAGGTACATTTTAAATTAACTTTTTATTGAATTAGCGTTGATTCGGTAAAATTATGACAGCGCTAGTTGTATTTCAATAAAATATATAGGCGCTATGCACATCGGTCGCTGAGTGAGCGTGCACCACTGGACAGGCGCGGAAGGAGGACTGCTATCCTAATTTTTACGTTTATTTTGATATAGGCTACAAGATATGTTTAATATATATTGCGTAATATTTTTAAATTCACCAAGTACCATCTTTGCTAAATAGTAACTTACCTTCGTTATCGCTTGAAGAAAAATATTCTATTGAAGATTAAGAGCAAGCACCTGCCACCTTTACTTTTTTAATGTTTGGTGCCCTCATCCTTTTTTCACGAGTATCCCATACCCCAAGACCACACCCCCATATGGACCCCATCTTGCCCCCGTCCAGTCAAAATGTTTAGATTAAACCATGTCCCAGTCACCAAACCTCCTACCCACCCTGCAAAATTCTAATGTATGTCCCAGGGTCACAATGGAGGTGGTTGAGCAGAATTTAGCACAAATATTTAAATTATTTAAATATTTAAATTAAATTATTGATAGCACACCCACCCTGCAAAATTCTAGTACATAATTTATGGATTTCTTACATTCAATTATATATTAAATTATATAGTTATTAGATTAAATTTAATGTTAATGCCAAATATTATTTTATTTTCATAAAATTAATCTTGGTAATTTTATGTGTCAGTCTGATAAATAGAATTTCTTAATTGTTTAAGGTGGGTGTGCTTTAAATGTCTATGTCCAATTATTATGCAGACGGATTAACTTTCGGCCGCTATCTATCAAATTTCAAAAAATGTGCTTAGGGATGAGCCTGTGAGTGTCCCAACATCTGAAAAAAAAAATCTCAGGATATTAGATAATGACAGTATATTGTTGGTTGCTAGACCAAAGAGCATGTTTACAAAGCTGTAGTTTTTAGTAAAACAAACTTGAAGGTTTTCAAAGTTGGTAACTTCAAAGGTCTTCAAAGGTCTTCAAAGGTTATTGAGGTAAGTTACAGAAACTGTCAGCTTTAGGACTTTAGAGATCCTTATCGGCTCTGATTTTAAATGATGTATGTGAAAGATAAGGTCAAGGAGTGTCATTTTTTAATCGAGCTTGAAACTTACATTTTGCAGATACGCTCTTTGGTCTGATAGCCATATATGCTTAGTATTTTTTAGGACAGTGTTTTAGTATAACACACTTTTCTCAAGATTCAAATCTCAGGGCTGAAATTTTTAAGATCTTGGGGAAAAAAATCTCAAGCAGTGGCAGCTCTACTTACACAGTTTGAGGGAAACTCAAGGAACTTGGAATCTAAAACAGAATATAGTTTTACAGAGTTTCCTCCACCTTTTTTCACTGCAGGGACTCTTCTACGACTCTTAGAAGCTATATTTTGCATTCTATTTCGTATTTTGTATTCCGTATTCTATTTGCAATTAAATTTGTTGCTACACTGATTTTAATAATTCCGAATCAAAATGACTTCATTCCAAATTTGTGATTTAGAATTCAGTATTCTAAGCAAAACAAATGGTTCTCGTGCTACGCAATCCCCGTTTAAACTGAACCCCATGCAACTCAACCCATTCAACTGAACTCTCGAACAGGTCAAACTACGTTTAACTGAACCCTTGTTTATCTGAATCGTAGTGCGACTCAACCCCCATTCAACTAAACGCCATTTTATTTAACCCCCAAGCAGCTCCAACCCGTGAAACTCAATCCCGTTCAACTCAACCTCATGCAACTCAAACACCATATAATTCAACATCATTTAACTCAACCTAATTTAACTCAACCATTTTGCAACTCAACCCCGTTTACCTCAACACCCCTTCAACTCAATTTCCTTTTAAATCAACCCTTATATTAGGTTAACTTGCCTAAACAGGGTTTGAGTTGCAACGGGGTTGAGTTAAATGAGTTTTCAGTTGCACGGGGGTTAAGTTGCGTGGGATTCAGTTGCACAGGGGGTGCGGTGAATGTGGGCTTAATTAACGGGGGTTAAATTACAAGGAGTTCAGTTGGACAGGGCTTCAGTTGAACGAGGTTTCAGTGTAATAGGTAAGTTGAAAGGGGTTTAATGGAAGGGGGGTCTATTTACACGCACGCCAAAATAAATACATCCAAGACAGCAGAAAAACAGGAATATTTGTTTCGTTTCTTTTTTGTTCTTATTATGAAACATTTTTTTGAAAATGGAAGACTTTCTTAAGTATACGAAAACGTTATGGCA
>CM051272.1:53853863-53988863 GCA_027921565.1 Artemia sinica
CAAAATAAATTACATCCAAGACAGCAGAAAAAAACAGGAAATATTGTTTAGTTCTTTTTGGTTATTATTATGAAAACTTTTTGGAAAATGGAAGACCTTTCTTGAAGTCTACGAAACGTTATTGCACCTAGTTTCTTTTGAATTACTGCTGATAGGAAGAATATAGAAATTTGAATTTCATAATTGTTCTAAAAGCTAGAGGTATTAGTATATATATATTATATCTTATAGATATATATATATATATATATAATATATTATATATAATATATATATATATTATATAAATTCAGATATAACGATATATATATATATATATATATAATTATATATATGTATATTAGTACAATTATATATATACATATATATATATAATATTATATATATATATATATATATATATTATATATATATATAGGATACATATATAATAGAATCATATATATATATATATATATATATATATATATAATATATTATATATATATATATTATATATATTATTAATATATTATGTGTAAACAAATAAGTAGACACAACAGGAAATTTTTATACAAGACGTGAACGCAACTTTAAATGAATCTTTAGACCCTATCTTCCACGGCGCCGTCCCTCAGCAAAACAGACGAAATGAGAATAAAACCACTATAACTAGAAACATTACAATTTAAAATGTCAATCATTAAAAATCTGTTTAAAAAAAGTTTTAATTACGCAGCCCTAATCTCATTACTTCAAGGAAGTTTCAGACCGGATCTTCAAGGAATAGTGTTTTTTTATTCTCTTCGTCTGTTTTGCTGAGGACGCGCCCTTGGATATAGGGTCGAAATATTCATTTAAAGTTGCGTTCCACTGTGCTTTTATGAAATATTTTCCGCTGTTGTTCTACTTATTTTGTTTATGATGGAAATGGGCAGTGTGTGTCTTGCGTCGTCTATTTAGTACATATAGATATACTATATATATAATATATAGTATACTATATATATATATATATATATATATATATATATATATATATATATATATGATATAAGATATATATTATCTTAATCATAAGTATGTACGCACACCATCTACAAAAAGAGTTAATAGTTGGAGACACAACAAAAAAGAAAAAGGAAACCAACTTAAAAAAAAAACAAAAAAAAAAAAGAAAAAAAAAAAAAAAAAAAAAAGATACAAAACTCAAACAAAGCAGGTTGTGAAAAACGACCATCTCATCAATCTGACCTTGAACACTGGAATTGTCCCGAATGGTCGACCATTGCTTGGATGGCTCCGGAAAGTCCATATTTTTTTTTTCTTTTTTTTTTTACAGTCGAGAATTCCGGTATCGCTTGGATATATACAGTAAAAATTTTGCCATACTTATAGTAGCACTTTCGGATTTTTCACAGTCTCTCACTGTCAGCACATGGGATGCACCGGCAAGGTAGATTACATGTGGCTCTGGCAAATCTGAACGATAAATTGAGGCTAGAGATTTCTTGGAGTAGCGTCCGCGATTCGGCACTACAGACGCCGTAAGCACGTTTAATGGCGGTGGTTGTTTGCTTGACGTATGGATTGCAAAATGTCGGTAACGTGAATTAATTGGTTAGGGCTTAGACTTTTCTAAACAGCCTAAACGGAAAACTAAAATTGTATAAAACAAACAAAAATGTTGTTAGCGTGATTAAATTAGTTACCATTAACTCAGGAGATCTTCAAACGGAATCACTTGGGGGAATAGTTGACACTTTGTCCCTATTCCAGATCCACCCTTCAACGCCTTTCCCAAATTCAGGGACTATCCTGCCGCCAGACACCAAATGTGGTAACTTTTACCACAGCAAACCAATAATTAGATCCCAAGTCCTAAAATTGGTCTCAATCTAGGAACCTTATCGCTCTCTAAGTTCCCAAAGTTCAAAGATTTTGCAAACAGAGGTGTTTATTCTTCAAAGTTCAGGAAAGGTCTGCGAATTTCATACAAGAACATTCATACAAAACCAAACCAGCTCGTATCTCAGTTTTTCCACCAGAACAGGTTAATTAGCCTTTTTCAAGTCACACACTTACGAACTATAATCTGAGAAAATAGATATCACGACGTGAAAATAACAAAAAGAAAGAGGAATGATAAGCCATCATATATCCCTTCTCGCCTTAGCACGGTTTCATGAGTTCTTCCTTCGAGGCCTCATTTATGAAGAGAAAAAGAGAGAAAGGGCCACTTTGAGGGGGCACATTTTACTTTGAGCACAAGAGAGGCGCCACTTTTTGGCTTAACTCTTTGGCTTCGATATATCACAGGTGGTCCTCGAAAGGTGTCACTGAAGATCACAATATCATCGATGTTGCAGCGACCGAACTTAAAATCTCTGAGAACACGATCCATGAGCTTTTGGAATCGTTTCCACTTGCTCTTCGAGTCCCGAATGGCATTACACGAGAAACTCGTATAAAACCATTTGGTGTCACAAATGCTGTCTTGTGTATGCTAAGTAGGGTGCATTTTTATCTGCCAATATCCAAATCGGGTTGCGGTCTAGCTTGCTGAGGAAATTTAGTTGTTCCCGTTCCCTCAAGGATCTCATCTGTGCGAGATAATGGGTAACAATTCTGCCTTGAAATTTTATTTAGTTCCCGATATTCGGCACAAAACCGCACCGTTCCATCTGTCTTTGGTACAAGTACTATCGGTTACGCATAATCCCTCTCTTGCGGCCTTATGATTCCTTCTTGCAGCATCTTAGCCACTTCGGTTTCTACCAGGTGCCGTTTCCGCTGCCTGGAAATCGATAGGGTTTTTTGCCGAACCAGGGGATAACTGTTTGTATCGATCTCGTGCATCACCGAGATCGGTTTTTCCAGGTCTGTTCGAGAGGATTCGGATCAAAGTCGTCCCGTCATTTCCTGCAACCCTTGTAAGTCCGTTCATCTCTTCCAGACTTGTATCCGCCAATAGTTGTCTGCTTGAATAAATAATATTTCATTCAGATTTGCCTTGTAGTAGTTTCTAAGAAGGTTTAGGTGGAGAAGTTTTGACTTCCTTTTACCCTCTGGAAATTCCACTAGGTAATCCACCACACTCCCAGATTTCTTTCAAGATCTTGTATGCGGCCGTGCCATTGTAGCTCAAGTTTTTTCTATTTCCACACGGTTAAGAGGAGCAGCACTTCCTCTCCCTCACTTTAAAGTCTCTCGGTTTCCGGTTGTGATCATACCAGGTCCTCTGTCGTTCCTGACTTGCAAATACGTTTTGATGTGCAGTGTCGTCCATTTGCTAAGTCGTTCCCGTATATTGGACCAGTAACTGACTACTGATTTAGACGCACCTTTCTTTTTCTCCTCCCAGTCCTTTCGTAACACATCTAGTGGTCCTCTGACGTGATGCCCATAAATCAGCTTAAATGGTGAGAAAACGCTGCCGAGGGGCCTGTTTGGTCTCCTTGTAGGCAAACAAAGGATAAGGAAGATACTGATCCCCACTGCTCTTCGGCTCGTCTCTGACAAATTTTCTTACCATCTGCACTATGGTTCCACTTAACCTCTCAACCAATCCATCCGTCTCCGGGTGGTAAGCGCTGGTACGAAAGGGTTTAATGCCAAGGGCCACGTATGGGGGGGAGTTTCTGCATCTTTTGGGAGATGAGGTTACTTCCATTGTCGGTCAGAATTTCTGAAGGTATCCCCACTCGAGAGAAAAACTTAATCAATTCGTCAGCTATCTTCCGTGAATGGGTGGTCGACCGAAGCGGGTATTGCCTCCGGATATCTGGTTGCATAGTCACTTATCACTTGGATCCACTTGAAAACCAGTTTTACCACGCTCTAGAGGTCCCACCAGGTCCATTCTATTTTGTGGACAGGAGTTTCAATGATCGGGAGTGGTTTGAACTGCAATTCTCTATCTGGCGCTTTCTGGCTGTCATCTGGCAATTATGACACTGCTTGGAAACGTTTTGCTACGTCCAGATAAACATTCGGCCAAAAGAATCTTTCTAGAATCCTGTCGGTAGTTCCGTTGCCTGCCCATATGCCCTCCCATAGGTGATTTGTGGGCCAGCTTAGCACGTCCGTTCTGAAGGCTGAAGGAACCACTAATTGTCGTACCTGCTCGTCCCGATCTTCATCCTTGACAGCTCAGTAAAGGATCTCATCCCTTACAATGACATTTTTTGCCTCCCTGCACGTTCGGCCTTAGCCCGCACCCACAATTCATGCAAGGTCTCATCCATCCTCTGAAAACTCAGCAAAACCTTTCCCTTTCTGTCCAGGTTTCAATCGGAGCCTTCTCTCCGTCTGACTTGTTCTGAGAAGTGGTCTTCCTTTGTCTACGCTTCTGCCCCCGACTCTTCCGTGCTTTTCCTCCTCCAAAAAACATTGAGTCGTCAAAGTTAAACTGTCTTGCCTCCGAAATATCCGTTTGTAACTCAGCCGGCTTGCTTGCTCCTGGCTCTTGGTGTCACAAAGACATCAACTTCCAAATCTACCAGCCTCGAGAATTCTGGAAAATTTCTCCCTACTAGGAACTTCTTTGGGATCGATCCGAGACTGCAACCTTCGCTGGAGGTTCAGCATGCACACCATCTGCTTGTTTCACCCGTCCGGCACCACTACTGCCGTAGGGTATTCGTGTGTGTCACCATGTAATCTATATTAAACTTCTAGGCTCCTCCCAGCACATGTCTCTTCTGATACCAATTCAAAGTGTAAAACTGTTATGTCTGCTCCGCTGTCCAACAGCATTTCAAAAACATTCCTACCGTCTACTTTGCCATGAAGCACTATCGCTGCCCCTGCCGACTCCTTGCGGGATCGGGCCTTTTTGGGCTCTCAGCCAGGAAAATCTTTGGAATACTTGTCGCGTATTTTCTGGCTGCTGCTTTTTTCCTCGCGGACAGTTCTTCGCAAAGTGTTGACGTGGTCACCACACACAAAGCAGGCTCTCCTGTTTCCTGCTCGGTGACTCTCGCGCGAGCTTCCTTCTTAGGACTCAACTCTCGCTTTTTGACATGCTCTCCCTCCTTTATGGTTGCCGTCAAAAGTCCTTTACCCCTTGCCCGGACGCTGGTTTCTGTTATTGCCACCCGTCTTCAAACAATCTTTCTTTGTTTTACGAGCTAGGGCGCTAGCTTCCACACAAAAAGAAACAGCTTCCTTAAGAGTTTTAAACTGCCTCTCCCGAAGGGCTACCTGCAGGTGGTACGGTACCGTCGTCTCCATAAACTGTTCCGCCAGTAAAATCTTAAAAATTTCTTCTACATTGTTCAGTGGCACAGTCACTCTGGGCTGGTCGGGTGCTTGTTACCGCCAGGTTCTCTGCTTGCGCTCTCAGCGATGTTACATTGAGCCATCTATTGAAGTTGGTTGCTAGTTGCCAGCTTCCTTCGGATTTCTCCGTAGGACTCATTTTCTTCTTTTTCCACTTCGGATGCGTATCCGGTACGTTTCATTTGTGACAGAATACTTCTCAAGTATTGCTGTCATAACCACATCATAATCAGCAAATGGCATCCGCCGATAAGCCTGAAATCGTCTCCATTGTGGGACCGGATAGAACTGCATACAGCTGTGTAGCCCACTGTTCCCTAGGCCAGCCAATTGCCGTCGTAGTACTCTCAAACATGCTTAAAAATGAGTCTATGTCGTCACTATCTGTCAGCTTCATTAGCTTGGGCCTAATTGTGGCTTGTACTGCTGTAGGCCGCTACTGATTTACCGCAGGTTGACCTGTACTGCTGTAGGTGCTGCTGATTTGCCGCAGGCTGACCCACCAAGCTTGTTGTTAGGGCGTTTAATGCTGTCATAAGCTGCCGGTACGATGTCATAAGCTGGTTTAAACTGCGTTGTGTCAATGGAATCAGATTCTTGTTACCTAAGACCTGAAAACTCGCTGAAACTTGCTGAATACTTCTATCCCTACCTTTCCTTCCACTTTCTCTGTCCTTGCCTTACTATCTTCTGTTTCAGAAATAACCTCGGGCAAAAGCTTCACACTCTATTGTTCCCCCTTCTTGTAAGGACAACTGTTCCCCTCCGCCGGGCTCTCAGCCCCACCTACGAACTCTGCTATATTTGACTGGAATACTTGTTAAGTCGTCTTAGAGTTAAACTCTTTAAGAGTGTCTACTCCAGTTCTACTCTCTTAGGAATCACTGATGCTCCATCGTTAAGAGTGTCGGGTAATTTCACGTGAACTCGACCCAGTGAACTGGACCTAGTCTGTCTCACAGAATCGGTAGGATTCTCGGGCATACGACTCAATAGGTTACAAAAGGGTTTTTTCCTTATACTCTAAATAATCCTATAATCTCTCTAAGGTTCCTGATAATGTTGTCTTTCTTTACAGCCCCAATTACTGGCAAAATGTCACTCTATTTTGTCGGCAATTAGGGAACGGGAAAAATTCGGTAGCAGGGTTTCACGATATAATCAACTGGAAAGTATAGACTTTTCTCAAAACTCTAAAAGGAAAACTGAAATACTATAAAAACAGCAAAATTGTCGTAGGGTGAATTTCTTAATCAAGTTTAGACTTTTCTCAAAAGCCTAAACGGACAAAATGTAGTTCTAAAAAGCAGGAAAATATCGGTAACGTAAATAGATTAACTAGGTTTAGACTTTCTTAAAGCCTAAACCGAAAACTGAAATTACAAAAACAGCAAAATGTCGGTAACGTGAATTAATTGGTTAGGCTTAGACTTTTCTAAAACAGCCTAAACGGAAAACTAAAATTGTATAAAACAACAAAATGTCGTTAGCGTGATTAAATTAGTTACCATTAACTCAGGAGATCTTCAAACGGAATCACTTGGGGGAATAGTTGACACTTTGTCCCTATTCCGGATCCACCCTTCAACGCCTTTCCAAATTCAGGGACTTATCCCGCCGCCAGACACCAAATGTGGTAACTTTTACCACAACAACCAATAATAATAGATCCCAAGTCCTAAAATTGTTTCAATCAGGAATCCTTATCGCTATCTAAGTTCACAAAGTGCAAAGATTTTCAAACAGATGTGTTTATTCTTCAAAGTTCAGGAAAGGTCTGCGAATACTGCGAATTTTCATACAAAACCAAACCAGCTCGTATCTCGGCTCTCTGCCAAAACAGGTAATTAGCCTTAGTCAAGTCACCACACTTACGAACTACAATATGAGGAAATAAATATCACAGTGTGAAAATAACAAAAAGAAAAGAAAATGATAAACCGTCACAATACCAGGATATATTCTAAGACCACACTGGATATACATGACATATTGACGTAAATACATTCTAAGACCACACTGGCTATGCATGATATAGATTTTCGATTTTAGATCAGATTTTTGTTTTTTTTTGTTTAGCACTGAGGACGACTTGGTGGAGGTCCTTGTCGAAATATTTGTTTGTTCTTCGTCTTTATGTTTCGCCACTGGCTGACAAAATCCTCGTTTTCTCACCTTTTGTTATTTTATTTTTTCAATTATTATTTCCTTTCCTCTTAGTTTCATATGTCAATACCAGGATCGGAACCCTGTCCTCTCGGACAAAGGATTTCAAGTCTAGCTGTGCCAGCCACTCGGCTGTTGCACCCACAGTGGAGCATCTAAGAATTTTTTTTTCGGTTATAAAAACCAATAGATACTTTATGGAAAAAAATACATCTTTTTAACCTTACGAATTTAATTTTTAGGCGGGGAGGATGTATTATAGGTAGAATTTTAAACGAGATTGGCTCTTAGTTTTCTGTCTTAAGTTTATTATTGTCTTAAGTTTTACCTGCATAGCGGTTTTAGAAAGTAATGGTGTTCAGCTGTGCTGTTTGGAAATGTATTTACTATCACACTTTATAATCTACTTAATTTAAATGTCTGGGCACCGAAATTAGCAATTGGTATACATGTTTTTGATACTTTAAATGTCTTGGGCAGCGAAATTAGCAAGTTGAAACCCCGACTTTTGACCAAAAGGGACCCCGGTAATTAACGAAAAACTGATTTTTAGTTTTACCGACTCTTCTTGGCTAAAATGTGTTTTTTTTTTATTATTATTATCATGATTAAAGAGCAAACCACGACCCATAGTAACAAAAAATTTTAAAAATTAAAAAAAACTTGTCTAGTGGTAGGCTAAAAATTGCTATTTGTAGCTGAAAACAAATTCATATAGGAATTTCAGGGGGAAAAGCCTGAAACTGTATGGAACTTATAGCTTTATATAGCTACGTATTTGAATTCTGAAAACTAATGCTTCAGTGAAAACACGAAACCAACGTAAAAACAGGATTAGGTGCATAATTTTTTTTTAATATAATAGTACTTATTATAAATTACTTAATAAGTAATTATGAGTAATTAATTAATATAATTAATATAATAAAATAGTAATTGATAAGGCTGACAAAATTCTTTTACCGGCCATGAAATCAATAAACTTGACTACAATTTTAATTCTCTAAAAACTCAAGCAAGCTGAGTTTTCAGTAAAGCACTGGCTTTTCAGAATTTTGAAAATATAGGGAAATATTACGAGCTATTTTGTTTGAAAAAATTTTCAGATATATATTCGAAGGCAGTAATTTAAACCTCGAAGCGGTAATTTTTGTTTGTTTTAAGTTTCCAACTTCGTTCTTATTTTCATCAGAAAATCCCTTTTTTTTATAATTACCCTTAAAGAACTGCTTCTTATAGTTAGCAGAACATATAGTACAACAGACAGAACTGTTCTGTCTCTATAAAATCTTGTATAATATCCGGTTTATATTTTGGATTCATTTTCAAGGTTTAATGGCTGAAGTTCAAAAGATTGAGTATAAATCAAGCCAAGTTAAGCATAACTTTATTTTACTAAAAATTCAATTTTAATAAAAGTTATAAATTCCTTAAATTTAGCTGTGTTCTTCAAAACAGCTTTTGATTGGATATCAGATGATTGGTGACGACCAATTTGTTCAAAAAACACCTGACGGTGGACATATGACAAAGATCTTAGGATGGCTGAGACATCCCTGTAGTACCCAAGCGGGAAGACATCAGCGCTACGGCATTGCTTCAGGACGAGTGGAGAGATTTCGCCGACACCCTATGCGCCATCAATGGTTTTGGAGAATCTAAAGGTTTAAAGTAAGGTAAGACTAACATTTTAAAAATGTAAGCAGATCATCCTGTTTCTGTTATTTTTAAAGAATATAAAAAAGATTTGAATATAAAAAATATATAAAAAGAGCCGTCCCTAGGGTTGGTGGTGCCCGGGGAAAAATTAATTTACAGTGCCCCCTCCCAACTCAAATATAAGAAAAAATGCCGAATCAAAGTGAAAAATTGGATGAAAGTGGGCAATGCCTCAGCAGCTCTCCCCAGTCACAGTGCCTGGGGCTTCTTGTCCCCGTTTCCCTTATTTGAACGGCTCTGTAATTTAGGCTAGGTTAGCACGCAAGACATAACCTAGTTTAGAAAACAAGTTTTGACAAATACACGCATGACGCATTGTCCTTTTTTGCCAAAACTAGTTCTTTTATATATGACCCAATATAAAGTAAAAGAAAAAACGACAACTAAATTTAATTTAGATTTTTAAAATAAGCTTTATGATGTTGCCAAGTTAGGCTAGATGACGTTAGTTGTTTGAACGTTGCAGTTGATACGTTGGTGACGTTGTTGTCCAGGAGCGAACTTCGGCTCCTATTTTTTAACGTTTAAACAGATACTTATATTAGGAAAAAAAAATTACCCGTGTGAAAAATGATTTATTTTTCAACAGAGTCTTTTTTTAGTTTAATGAAACTTAATCTAGCGCTTCCCAATTCTTAGAGTCTTCAAAAAGAATAGGCGTTCTTCGAAATACGTGTCTGTTTTATAAATGCTTCAAAGTTGGGGAAGAACCTCTCTACCCCACCAAGCCATTATTTAATTTGAAGAAACAATAAATACTCACTGGAAGCCCCTTCACATCCTAGTTCATGACTGAATGTGAGTCTGGAACCAATTCATGTCCTAGTTTCATGAAATTTGGGTTATTTGCTGTGGTGAAAACCACAGTTTATAGACAGTAAGCTTTCCTTATCGCAGATAATTTCTGGTCTTCGGTCTCGGTGCGAACAAAAAGCTCCTCCACTTGTTTCTGCCTTAGCAGATTAGTCTGTTATCGTCAATCACTGAGAAATGGTTACCAGTGCATTTATCGTAATAGCGGGTTTCCACTTGTTTCGTGTCCAAGAGAAATCTGACTTGTCTACCCGCGAAAAGATCTGATAACGCCTATGTTTCTATCTGCAAAAACGTTCTCCGGAGCACTCGCACCCCTGTCCGGGTTTTTATAATGGGAGAGATAGAGAATGATCATACTGCTATTCTATAAACTGTGGTGAAAACACACGCATGTACTTGTGCATTTTCTTTGTGAAAAAAGGACATTAATTTCATCAAAGCCGGGGACCTTTCCCTTTTAAAATATCATCAAAACGGTTTAATAGGCTGAACCAATGCTCTTCATCACGTTTTTATCCCTTAGAAATCAGTCTTGATTCGCCAGATTGATCCAAAAAACTTTTTTGTCTGATACGGTATTTAATTTTTGCCAAAGCTTGATTTTTAAAGGTAAACTTTAAACAATGCCAGGATGAATGGAAAAGAACTTTGTGACACAACTCAAGTAAATACTTTTTTAGGAGTCACAGCAAAATTCAACACATATACTAAGGGGTCTCGCTCTAAAATTTCTGCGGGAGGGGGAGGGCTCATGAGCACTGATGTATTCTCTAGATGAGAAAGGGATTTTAAGTTCAAGAAATATGGACTTTTGCTCTCCGTTATAATGTCGTATAACGGTACAATACGCTGAATTGATTATTCAGAACAAATAATGCCCGAGCGACCACACTGGTTTAACCATAACAAAACGAGGAATTTAGGATAATAGATAAAAAGAAGCTGAATACATAGTCCGTGAAAAAGAGAAACCTGCAAATATTACGGCTGAGAACTCCACTTAGCTGTCCGCACTTTAGGAAGAAGCATAAATAATATAGATGAAAGTCCACAGGACAATATAAAAAGACAAACCTTAAGAAACTAGAACAAAATTAGAAGAGGTACTTTCTTGCTTACGCAACACGAAAAAAAATAACAGGTATAAAACCCTATATTGAATTTAGGGTATTAACTATGATTTTCCTCGGGGGGGGGGGGGAGGGGTACGAAAGGATTTGATTTTCAGGGGGCTACAAAAGACTTTAATAAACGCATCAAAATTTTGTTTATATTTATTTTTACCCCCTTTTACGAGCTGGGAAAACATTTTTTTTTGCGGGGGGGGGGGGGGCTTAAAACCCCAGAAACCCCCTCTCCTTGGATACGGCCTTGGTTAAGTTATATTTCGATTGGGAAATTTTGTGTAAGCCTTTTTGAATGCTATTCTTTTTCCATGTAGAAAATACAGCAAGAACGAAGAGAGTTAGGGGTTATGATGTATTGCTTCTTTTTGAATAGACCCCGTATACAAAGTAAGTAAAAACATGCGTTTCTATAAACACCACTACCCTGGATGGGGCGTGTTTTATCCTTGCCACAGTTAATAAAAGCTCTGAATTTGTAAAAATTTTAAGAGTGATATTGTTTTTTTTTTTATTATTATTATTTATTTTTCCAGGCTGTTCAGTTTTGAAAATATAGAGTAAAATCGTGAATTTTTTCTTTGCACCCTCGAAAGGGATGCTGTCATTTGGACATTGAGGTGCTAATGCATCTTTGGTCGCTTTTTTCGATTCTACTGTCTATAATATTTGCACTTTTCTTCCAATATCTCTTTGTGTAAAAAGAGGAGAGGCAATATATTTATTTAAAAAAAATAATTACAGATCAGAAGAAAAGAAAGACGCAGTTTTTTTATAATCGTGTCAAATAATTGAACTAACACAGGAGAGGAAGGCTGTGTCTCTATAAATCGTCTTGTACAAGAACTAAGATAATGTGAGATCTGCTCTTTGGCAACTTGAGTATAAGCTTCCTATGGTGTAGAAACTACAGTGGCATTGATTGAGAGAGATATGGACAGGGTACAATCGCCCCTATAATTATAAACAATTGTTTGTATCTTCAATAAAAAAACGAAATTTTTTTTACCCCCCCCCCCCCCCCCCCCCCCCCCCCCCCCCCCCCCCCCCCCACCCCACCTAAATTTTTCATGAATCGACACCACTGGTGTAAAATCCGTATTATTACGCTAATCAAGAGTTTTGATTATTCTCGAGAGTTGAAAAACTAGTTGACTAATTAAGAGTACGGTACTGATGTAAAAACGGGATTTGTGACTTTTCAGAACTCAGCAGAGATAAAAAAAAAGCTCGTTTATATTTACTCCAATACAGCGTGTAGTCACATTTTTTTGCTAACTACTTAGAATTGACTAATTTTAAGACCGTTAGTATGTCTAACCATAAATGTTGGGGGTAAGTGGACGAATTCTTTTCAGAACGCAGCACAGACAAAAAAAAGGCTCGTTTAAGTTTTACTCCAATACAGCAAATAGTCACATTTTTATATTTTCCTAATTAGCTTGGCTAGTTTTGGAATTGACTAATTTTGGAATTGGCCTTGGAGTTGGCTAATTTTATGACCTTCATTATGTTTAGCCGGCCAACCATAAACGTTGGGGGTAAGGGGAAGAATTTTCTTAAAGTCATGAATTATCCAGTAATATCGTTGCAAATAAAATTTAGTTTCGTTACTCTGAGTTCTTCAAGTTTCTTTAATTTTATTTTTTTAATGATGGAGATCTTTATTACATAACTAATGTATACAAAAAAGCATGAAGCCCAGTATTCTGGGCTTATATGGCTACTCCTGGAATGCTCTCACAATGCACATTTGAACGGGTTACCACACCTTCCAACTACCATCAACGCAGTATTATAATTCTGCTCGAGAAAAAAAAAAGTCTCAACTGACAACGGAAATCAGTCCTATCTAACTCATTTTTCAACAAAGAAGGCAATCCATTCCACAGCGCTGGAAGAGCATGACGACTGGAAAATGCCGACCTTGTCGACACCCTCAGTGGTCTCCTCTACTGACTTACCTGTCTAGTTCCATAACTGTGAAGATCCGCAGCAGTAGAAAACATATTCCAAAAGCAAGACCGAAACAATATGATTAATAATATCAAACATAAACAACCTTATAAAATTTACTTATTTCAGAGAACGGCAGTATTTGGACGCGAGAATAGATTGATCTATTGATAAATGGATCATTGGGTTTCTTTAGTTTCTATAAGGCTCTGAAATTCGACTTTATATTCACAACTCATAACAATGAGCTCAATCGTAGTGATACAACTAGGTTGATCAAATTTAATCTTCAACCCAACCACCCGCTTATGAGTTACCATTGTTAAAATATAACAGCACGTGTACTATCAAAGATTTCCGACAACTTCTTAGAATTAGGGAAACTATTGTCCATACATGTTTGTTCAACTAGAAGATTTCAATGTCCATCGCATGTGTTGAAGTTACACAATCAGAGCTTTTTCCTCCAATAGAATTGATAAAAGTGCCGACATTGATTGAAGTGGAGATAAAAATCTGCATTAAGTGTTTATTTGTTGTTTGTGAATTAGTTCCGTTAGAATGATACCTAATGGGAGTTCCTATGCTGTGTCGAATTAGGTAAAATTGTTTGATTTTTACTTGAAGTGCCAATTAAAATATTCCCGAAGCTTCTTTTCTGGAATGAGTGTAACCAAAATTGCATTGAGGGAAAGGAGCTCACAGGGGCAGATCCAGGGGGACCCTGGACCTCCCCCGAAAAATTTTCTGCGCCCTCGTTCGTTTTGATTTCTTCCTTTTTTAAAAATAAACTTGTCGATTTGGTCAATTGTTGGCGCCTTTGTCACATTCGTCCCCCCCCCCCCCACTCAGTAAAATTTTGCTCTAGACCCGACTCATTCACCAAGCAGTCAGTTAGAAAGTGCTACCAATACCAAATTTTAAGAAAACAAAAATTTAGTATTCGATTATCTGGAAGGGTGGCTCGAATTGTCGTTCTTTTAATTTGTTTGGTCAATGTCGACCCGTACATGTAGCAAAATCCCTGTTCCCGTGTAAAACTAGTGTCAGAACTGAAAAAAATTTGTATTTACTGACAGGAGGCTCAAATTTGAAGTGAACTTTGAGGCGTATTTAAGGTTTTGAGGCACATAGGCAGAGCTTACCATAGAGACAGGCCCAAAGGCACTGTATAAGAAGATAAGGAACATGGAAGAAAATCGCACAGGATTCTAGAAATATGGGTGATGTTGATAGTAAATTAATGGAGACCATCTAATACTCAAAAGCCGGTCACAACGAGTGCTATACAGTATCTTTTCGTCAGTAGTTATGGACGCCATTATGACCTTAAAAAACAGCACACAACAGCACAGGATAGGGTCGAGTGGGTGTTCAAAAGAGAAAAACCATATTTTCTTACCATATTTTCTGGTTTTTCAACCATATTTTCGGGTTTTTCAAAAGAAAAACCATTTTCAATAATTGAAAAATTAATGAATTAGGCTAAAAGATGACTGTGCAGTTGTTTTTGAGACAATTAAGTAAGAATTTGCAATGTCTAAGCTTCTAAAAATACTTTTACAAAGCCAATCAACTGTATTTTTACATTCGAAAACAAATTCTATGTTTACCAGTGTTAAAAGTAAATACAAAGATAGGTAAAAACAAGCTAAATTAAGTTCAGTACTGTACGCCCTCATTTATTTCCTGGTCAGTCTGAGACACGTCGTCTAGCATGAATGCAAAAGGAGGGGCGAGGGACAAACTAAGAATAGTAAAATACGACAGTTCATGAGAAAATATAGGAATTTTTTTGAAAAATTGCAAGAGCCTTGAGATTTCAACAAAAGGCCTGGCCCCAAAAGACAGTCTCTCTTAGCTCGTGAATTGCAGCGCCATCAAGAGCAAAAACTTCACTCTCAATAGCCCTAAGAGCCTTGTTTAGCATATTTTTACTTAGTAGGTACGCTCATGGAGTGTATAGTTTATCCTATTTGGCTTACTTAAATAGTGCCTTTCAGAAAATGGCAGCGCCACCCTTATGCATGGAAAAAAATTTTGAATGGTAAAAAGCTTGAAATTGAAGGAAATTTGCTGTCTTTTTGATGCCAAAACACTTATTTTCAGTATCTTTAATTTGTTTTTTGATTAACTGATTTTCCTAAAATCACCAACTTGTTTGTACTTTCATCACTAAAAATTGTTAAATTTTTCAGCGATTTTTCCACCACTTCAGAATGTTCAATTACTTTCAAGTTTTATCAGTAGGGCTATATAGACTGCAAAATACAACGGTACAACACCAACGAGGGGTCGCAAAGCCTCAAAGACTTTTTTTGAAGTGTTTTTCTATTTTATTTATTTATGATGTAAAACTAAAAATTTGAACTTCTCCCTGCATAATCAGACAATAAACAGATACATGGGCACACACAAAAATATAGAAAAAAAAACACTACTATATAAGACTTAATAGTGCAGCTGTAGGGATACTTGCCCATGACCACTTAAGCTCGAAATTTAGGCAAGACAAAATTTTTTTCTTAAAAAAAAATGAACTATATTTTAAAGACTAGTATTTAAAACGGCCTAAAGGTAGGACAATAATTTTTTTTTCTTGAGAATCTATGGATATAGTCCTAAGTGAAAACGAGGGGGTGCAAAACAGAGGGGCTTATTATTAATTATTAATAAATAATTTGTTAATAAAATTAAAATATAAATTAAATAACTTTATATAAAATGATAAAATATATTAAATGAAATATATAAAAACAAATAGTTATATTATGTAATAATAGTTATATAATAATAGTTTATATAACTATGCATATAAAATAAAAGTTCAAAATAGGGATAAAATCCTTTTTAATAGACAGTGTATAGAAATTCACAAAAAATATCGGATATTTCAGTCACATGTACAGTGACCGTCATCAGTAGTAAAACTACTGAGTTTTATTCAGTACACTCAGGACACTTTGGTTAATAGGAAAACGCTTCAGATAACTGGTTTAAACGGAAAAATTGAGATGAATATTGTTAGATCTGTCAGTCGAGCTGATGCTTCATTTAGATTGACTCACTATCGTCGCTAAAAATGTTTACTTTTTTGTATTATGCACGGTGCAAGCATGTCAACTGATATCGAAAACACTACAACGCCTTTGATCATAGGCAGCGCCCTAGCGCTGCCTAAGAAAAGAACGATGTGGCCACAATGTGTTTTTTCTTCTTCTTTCTTCGACTCTTCGTATCGCACTTCGTATAGGCACTTCGTATCGAAGGAGTTGTCGTAGAAAACTTCGAAAAGGGCTCATTCGATTGGAAATTGGAGTGGCAAGTGCCCTTTTTTAATAGTCGAAAGTGATTGGAGGGCAACTAACCCTCCCCCACGCCTATTATTCCCCCAACCACATCCAATCAAAATTTTTAGATAGCCATTTTGTTCAGCGTAGTTGATTTCGAGATAGAAAACATGTTTTTGAGGAGGACACTCCCCCACTACCCTCAGGGCATGGGTTTTAAGCTATGCCCTGGGGGCATATAAGGTTTTTATAGAAGGCGTTGTCGTAGAAACTTCAAAAACAGCTCATTCGATTGGAAATTCAAAGGGCTAGTGCCCTTTTTGTAACAGTCGAAAGTAATTGGAGGCAACTAGTCCCCCCCACGCCCATCATTTCCCCAAACACATCCAATCAAAATTTTAGAGATAACCATTAGTTGATTTTCCGATAGACAATATGTTTTTGAGGAGGACACTCCCCCACAACTCTCGGGGCATGGGTTTTTAAGTTATGATCCCTGGGGGCAAATAAGGTTTTTATAGAAGGCGTTGTCGTAGAAACTTCATCAAAGACTTATTCGATTGGAAATTCAAAGGGCTTGTGCCCTTTTTAATAGTAGAAAGTGATTTGAGGGCGACTAGCCCCCCTCACGCCCATCATTTCCCCAAACACATCATCCAATCAAAATTTTGAGATAGCCATTTTGTTTCAGTGTAGTTGATTTCCAGATAGAAAATATGTTTTTGAGGAGGACACTCCCCGACAACCCTCGGGGCAAGGGTTTTAAGTTATGCCCTGGGGCATATAAAGTTTTTATAGAAGGCGTTGTCGTAGAAACTTCAAAAAAGGCTCATTCGATTCAAAATTCAAAGGGCTAGTGCCCTTTTTAATAGTCGAAAGTGATTGGAGGGCAACTATCCCCCCGCCCATCATTTCCCCAAACACATCCAATCAATTTTGAGATAGCCATTTTGTTTAGCGCAATTGATTTCCAGATAGAAAATATGTTTTAGAGGAGGAAACTCCCCCACAGCTCTCAGGGCAAGGGTTTTAAATTATACCCCGGGGCCGCATATAAGGTTTTTTATTGAAATCTTTGTCGTAGAAACTTGAAAAAGAGCTCATTCGATTTAAATTCAAAGGGATAGTACCCTTTTTAATAGTCGAAAGTGATTTGAGGGCAACTAACCCCCCTCTCAGGTCCACCTTTTCCCAAAACACATCCAATCAAATTTTTTTAGATAGCCATTTTATTCATCGTAGTTGACAGTTTTGGAAATTAGGTCTTTAGGGATGACAACCCCTCCTCCCACAGCCCTCAGGGCAAGGGTTGTAAGTTATGCCCTGGGGCATAAAAAGTTTTATTGAAAGCGTTGTCGTAGAAACTTCAAAAGGGCTCGTTCAATTGGAAATTCAAAGGGCCTGTGCCTTTTTTGATAGTTGAAAGTGATTGGATAGCGACTAACGCCCCTCTCACTCCCACCATTTTCCAAACACATATCCAATCAAAATTTTGAGACGTCCATTTTGTTCAATGTAGTTGAACGTTCTGGAAATTAGGTCTTTTAGGATGATACCCCCCTCAGAGCCCTCAGTGCAAGGGTTGTAAGTTATGCCCTGGGGGCATATAAGGTTCATATAGGAAGTTGTTTTATAAATCATAGGCAGCAGGATGGCGCTGCCTAAGTAAAGAACGGGGATCAGTCGAGAACGAGACAATAACGGGGACTAAGTAAAGGGCAATCGCCCACGACCCTCAGGGCAAGGGTTATAAGTAATGCCCTGGGGTTACATAAGAAGGATGTTGGTACAATGTATTATTCCCTTTAATTTTTTCCTTTAGAGCGGGGCACTTGGTATCGAAAAAGCTGTCGTAGAAACTTCGAAAAGCACTCATTCAGTTGGAAATTGGAGTGGCTTGTGCCCTTTTTAATAGTCGAAAGTGATTGGAAGGCGACTAACACCCTTCTCACGCCTACCATTTCCCCACACACATCCAATCAAAATTTTGAGATAGCCATATTGTTTACGTAGTTGAAAGTTCTGGAAATTCGGTCTTAAAGGATAACAACCACCTTATCAGACCTTAGGGTAAGGGTTGTAATTTATGCCCTGGGGGCATATAAGGTGTTTATAGAAAGCGTTGTCGTTTCCAAAAGGGATCATTCGATTGGAAATCGAAAGGCGTGTGCCCTTTTTTATAGTCGAAAGTGATTGGAAGGCTTGACATTTTTCATAGGCAGCGTGCTAGCGCTGCCTAAGTAAGAACGATGTGGGCACAATGTGTTTCTTTTTTTGGTTCTCCATACCCGTGCACTTCGTACCGAAGTGGTTGTCGTAGAAACTTCGAGAAGGGCTCATGCGATTGGAAATTAGAGTGGCTAGTGCCTTTTTTAATAGTCGAAAGTGATTGGAGGGCAACTAGCCCCCCCCCATCCACGCCCCTCATTCCCAAAAACACATCCAATCAGAATTTTGAGATAGCCATTTTGTCAGCGTAGTTGATTTCCAGATAGAAAAATATATTTTTGAGGAGGACACTCCCCCACAACCCTCAGGGCAAGGATTTTAAGTTATGCCCTTGGAGCATATAAGGTTTTTTTATAGAAGGCGTTGTCGTAGAAACTTCAAAAGAGGAGCTCATTCGATTGGAAATTCAAAGGGCTAGTACCCTTTCTAATAATCGAAAGTGATTGGAGGGCAACACTAACCCCCACCCCCCCATGCCCATCATTCCCCAAACACATCCAATCAAAATTTTGAGATACCCATTTTGTTCAGCGTAGT
The DNA here is from genome assembly GCA_027921565.1 of Artemia sinica. NCBI lineage: Eukaryota > Metazoa > Arthropoda > Branchiopoda > Anostraca > Artemiidae > Artemia > Artemia sinica. Next base: position 53,872,963 of record CM051272.1, read on the forward strand.
TGATTTCCAGATAGAAAAACATATTTTTGAGGAGGACAATCCCCCACAACCCTCAGGGCAAAGATTATAAGTTATGCCCTGGGGGCATATAAGGTTTTATTGAAACCTTTGTCGTAGAAACTTGAAAAAAGGGCTCATTCGATTTGAAAATTCAAAGGACTAGTACTCTTTTTTAATAGTCGAAAGTGATTTGAGGGCAACTACCTCCCCCCCTCTCAAGCCCACCTTTTCCCCAAACACATCCAATCAAAATTTTTAGATAGCCAGTTTATTCAACGTAGTTGAAAATTTTGGAAATTAGGTCTTTAAGGATGAAAACCCCTCCCCCACAACCCTCAGGACAAGGGTTGTAAGTTATACCAGTAGACTAAGAGGTACCATTTCTATGGCCCTCCGTACCAAACAGGTTTTTTCTGATTGGTATAAGGCAATGAAACGATACTTACCTTACCAGACGGGTTTTCTGAGAGGAATGAGTATAACTGATTGGTGATTAGGATTTGATAAAAGGAATTGGATAATTTTAACAAGAATTTTTGAAAAAGGTAATTACTTCTTTAGTTTACGAGATTTGCGAATTTTTTGCGAAAAGATATTTGCGTAAAGGTATTGCGATGGTTAAGAATGCCTCACGGGTAATTAATGAATGGGATGCTTACAAGAGACATTGTTAGAAAGTATTCAATAGCTTAATTGAAAAGTAACGATAGAATGACATTGTGACTTGACCTAGCTTTACCTCGCCGATGTGGTCTGTATAATACATAAGTAACGTTTGAAAAGTATTGTCAATTTAAAAAGAAGCAATCGGAGATAGCGATTGGATAATTTTAACATGAAATGACCGAAAAGTGTTTTGGAGGAGATGGAATGAATGTGTATTGTATAATACACAAGTGATGATTTGCACAGTGTTGTCAATTTTAAATAGTTTAGAAATAAAAAAAATTAAACAAGAAATGGCTGAAAAGTGTTTTGAGGGAGTTGAGTTGCACGAGGGTTCACTTGCACGAGGGTTCAGTTACATACGGATTCAGTTACACGGAGATTAGTTAAATGGGGTCGAGTAGCACGGAGGTTCAGTTGTACGGGGTTTCGGTTATACATGGGTTCAGTTACATGGGGGTAAATAAAGTTCAGTTGCACGGGGGGTATCTGCTATAAAAAACACTTAATTCTAAACAAATACGAACATTTTGAAAAGCAGACAAAAAAATTGGACACTATAATCAGAATTATTTAGCATTTGCAAAAAAAAAGGGGTAATTAGTGATTGGAAATTTTTTTTTAATGCTTTTACAATCTGAGATGTTTGATTAACCTTTGCAAAAAAAAGGGGTAATGGGATTTGCGAATTGGAGGGTAATAATTTATTTTAGTAAAGTAATTATTTATTTTACTAAAGTAATAATTTATTTTAGTAAAGTAATAACTTATTTTAGTAAAGTAATAATTTATTTTAGTAAAGTAATTATTCATTTTAGTAAAGTAATAATTTATTTTAGTAAAGTAATAATTTATTTTAGTAAACTAATAATTTATTTTAGTAAAGTAATAATTTATTTTAGTAAAGTAATTATTATTTTAGTAAAGTAATAATTTGTTTTAGTAAAGTAATAAATTATTTTAGTAAAGTAATAATTTGTTTCAGTAAAGTAATAATTTATTTTAGTAAAGTAATAAATTATTTTAGTAAGGCGTTGAGGAGGGGGCAGTCCCTTTCATATAGGGAATAATTTCTGTTCGTTTTAATGTCGCTTCATACTTTCAGTTTAAAAAACTTGTTTTTTTTATATTTAATTTCTGATCGTTTTTTAGTTAATGCAGCCTTTATTTGCATAAAAATTTTACTTTTCTTTTGCTAAATGGATGTCTTTACAAATTAACTTACGTAACTAACTTCTATATTCGTCTATTTTCTTCTGGCAAAAAATACAAAGTTGCAGATTTTATTTCTGTTCGTTTTAATGTCGCTCCATACTTTCAGTTTAAAAAACTTGTTTTTTTTTTATTTAATTTCTGATCGTTTTTTAGTTAATGCAGCTTTTATTTGCATAAAAATTTTACTTTTCTTTTGCTAAATGGATGTCTTTACAAATTAACTTACGTAACTAACTTCTCTATATTCGTCTATTTTTCTCTGGCAAAAATACAAAGTTGCAGATTTTTGAAGATATGAGCTTTTTTTTTTCTTGCTCTTTTAACTGTTTACCAGCTCAATGCTGTCTAAACACTGCGGGAAACTTCCTAAGAAGAGTTTTGATGCAAAACGTCACCTATGAAAAGATTCTTTTAAAAGAAACACTTCAAATTGAAAAAAGAAACCATAAGCAAATAATCTTAACAAAGTTTAATATCTCCAAAAGAAACTTAAAAAGTAAACAAATTCAAGCCGTTTCTCACTGGCAAATCCTACGATATTTTTGGGTATATAAAAACTATAATTTCCCATTCATGCTAAACTTTGATTGAACAAATATTAGACAAATCTACTTCACTTATACAAGTAGAATTATCTGGCAAGATTTCTGTTTCAAGAGGTTTTATCCGATATTGGAATGCAGCTTTTAGAATGTGCCATTGAAGATGTATCGCTTGTGGAACTTATTTTTAGCCTCAGCTTCTTTACTGGGCTTCTGTCTTCTTCATTACCACCTGTCTTTCCTTTTTCAAACGACCACTTCGTTTTCCGTAGCCTCAGAGTTTCTAAGTTTTCTTTTCAGCTTTTTGCCCTGATGCCAGCAGAGCACAGGACTTTAACTCACTTTCTGTTAGTTTGTTTATCACTACTGTAGAGGACTTCAATTGTCTCCGAATTCCAGGTATTTCAGCGAGGCTAATGAAACATCTTTCTGTCATTTTGTATTTCCTGAAATGGAAATTAAATTTAAGTTAATAAAGATTGTTAACTTTAATTATTTATTTTAGTAAAGTAATAACTTTTGATCTTTTACATAATTAAATAAATAAATAAAAAAAAAACGTGCGAATATTTCATTCTAACTTAACTTGCAGGAAATAATCGAAGCAAACTCAAAACGAGCAAACCCCCTATGTCTTCCCAATTTTATTTTCTTTCATATGAATACTTTTCATTTTAAACTTAAAATATGCTAAATTCTTGATTTTCATTCTAACTTAACTTGTAGGAAATAATCGAGTCAAACTCAAAACGAGCAGAAATTAACATAAGTTGGGTGCAAAATCCCCTTTTCAATTGCGAATTTTCTTTAAAATTTATGGACACTTTTAGTGGCTTTTGGACACTTTTTTTACTTTGAAGGATACAGGGACACTATTGAGTCAAAAAGGCAACTTTCTTAAAAAAAAGGACACTTTTTGGACATTTTTCCAAAATCAAAACCAAATGGCTTGATTTTCTTCTTTTTTTGACTGCTTTTAATTTGTACTTTACTTTTAGGCTTTGGTAACGGCTTACACACACACACACACACACACACACACACACACACAAAAGTAAAGTAATAATTTGTTTTAGTAAAGTAATAAATTATTTTAGTAAAGTAATAATTTGTTTCAGTAAAGTAATAATTTATTTTAGTAAAGTAATAAATTATTTTAGTAAGGCGTTGAGGAGGGGGCAGTCCCTTTCATATAGGGAATAATTTCTGTTCGTTTTAATGTCGCTTCATACTTTCAGTTTAAAAAACTTGTTTTTTTTTATTTAATTTCTGATCGTTTTTTAGTTAATGCAGCCTTTATTTGCATAAAAATTTTTACTTTTCTTTTGCTAAATGGATGTCTTTACAAATTAACTTACGTAACTAACTTCTATATTCGTCTATTTTTCTTCTGGCAAAAAATACAAAGTTGCAGATTTTATTTCTGTTCGTTTTAATGTCGCTCCATACTTTCAGTTTTAAAAAACTTGTTTTTTTTTATTTAATTTCTGATCGTTTTTTTAGTTAATGCAGCTTTTATTTGCATAAAAATTTTAATTTTCTTTTGCTAAAAGGATGTCTTTACAAATTAACTTACGTAACTAACTAACTTCTATATTCGTCTATTTTTCTTCTGGCAAAAAATACAAAGTTGCAGATTTTTGAAGATATGAGCTTTTTTTTGTCTTGCTCTTTTAACTGTTTACCAGCTCAATGCTGTCTAAAACACTCCGGGAAACTTCCTAAGAAGAGTTTTTGATGCAAAACGTCACCTATGAAAAGATTCTTTTAAAGAAACACTTCAAATTGAAAAAAGAAACCATAAGCAAATAATCTTAACAAAGTTCAATATCTTCCAAAAGAAACTTAAAAAGTAAACAAATTCAACCCGTTTCTCACTGGCAAATTCCTACGATATTTTTGGGTATATAAAAAATATAATTTCCCATTCATGCTAAACTTTGATTGAACAAATATTAGACAAATCTACTTCACTTATACAAGTAGAATTATCTGGCAAGATTTCTGTTTCAAGAGGTTTATCCGATATTGGAATGCAGTTTTTAGAATGTGCCATTGAAGATGTATCGCTTGTGGAACTTATTTTTAGCCTCAGCTTCTTTACTGGGCTTCTGTCTTCTTCATTACCACCTGTCTTTCCTTTTTCAACCGACCACTTCGTTTCCGTAGCCTCAGAGTTTCTAAGTTTTCTTTTCAGCTTTTGCCCTGATGCCAGCAGAGCACAGGACTTTAACTCACTTTCTGTTAGTTTGTTTATCACTACTGTAGAGGACTTCAATTGTCTCTGAATTCCAGGTATTTCAGCGAGGCTAATGAAACATCTTTCTGTCATTTTGTATTTCCTGAAATGGAAATTAAATTTAAGTTAATAAAGATTGTTAACTTTAATTATTTATTTTAGTAAAGTAATAACTTTTGATCTTTTACATAATTAAATAAATAAAAAAAAAAAAACTTGCGAATATTTTCATTCTAACTTAACTTGCAGGAAATAATCGAAGCAAACTCAAAACGAGCAAACCCCCTATGTCTTCCCAATTTTATTTTCTTTCATATGAATACTTTTCATTTTAAACTTAAAATATGCTAAATTCTTGATTTTCATTCTAACTTAACTTGTAGGAAATAATCGAGTCAAACTCAAAACGAGCAGAAATTAACATAAGTTGGGTGCAAAATCCCCTTTTCAATTGCGAATTTTCTTTAAAAATTTATGGACACTTTTAGTGGCTTTTGGACACTTTTTTACTTTGAAGGATACAGGGACACTATTGAGTCAAAAAGGCAACTTTAAAAAAAAAGGACACTTTTTGGACATTTTCCAAAATCAAAAACCAAATGGCAAGATTTTCTTCTTTTTTGACTGCTTTTAATTTGTACTTTACTTTTAGGCTTTGGTAACGGCTTACACACACACACACACACACACACACACACACCACACACACACACACACACACACACACACACACACACACACACACACACACACACACACACACACACACACACACCCACACACACACACACACACACACACACACACACACACACACACACACACACACACACACACACACACACACACACACACACACACACACACACACACACACACACACACACACACACACACACACACACACACACACACACACACACACACACACACACACACACACACAAAACACACACACACACACACACACCACACACACACCACACACACACACACACACATACACACACACGCACACACACACACACACGCACACATACACACACACACACACACACACACACACACATGTCTGACATAGTTATTAGATATTCCGACTATGCTGAACAAAATGGTTGTCTAAAAATTTGGATTGTGTAACTTTGGGGAAATTGAACATTGAATGGAGCATAGTTACCATAGTTACGAAGTGTTTATAGAATTGGTGGTCTTTAAAAAGACCGTTGGTTAGTCATGAGTGTGATGACTATTGTAATAAATCATCATTGTTTGTCGTCCACTCAGTATGTTTCCAATCTATATTAAGGACTTGCTTCTTCTTCTTCTTAGAGTATCTGACACACATATTCCGAGAAGGAATATGTATTGGTACCCATTTACTAAAAAAATCGAACTTCGTCCTCGGGGTTGTGTATCTTACCCGGAAATTTCTCACAACCAAAATCTTCCAGGTTGAATAATGGTATATCTGACTTACATTTCTCAATTAAAAGTTTGTCAGAGGGTACATTTCCTTTTGCATACAGTGCAGTTACGCCAAAAAAACAGCATATCTCTCTAACTTCCTCCTGAACGCAGGATAAATCCTTTCCATTGTTATAGGATGGATGAATCGTTCATTATACAAACCCATTTTGTTTATAAAGTAAAGTGTACTCTGCCAGCTCTCTTCATTGTACGCATACATATTATAGTTTGTAAACTAGTGATAACAAGAGACCTCTTGAAGATCAGTAGTCAATAGTAGAAATGAGCATTCAAAAATCACACCACACGCTGATTTCTTCACCCGAATGTACTCACAGTCAAAAACCCCATACATTCTTGAACTTATATTGATAGAATGGACATTCAAAACTGTTTAAAAATCCAAATTGAAACTACATTATATACTAAAGAAACTGAATACATTAACATCTAAAAAAACAAGAATTTTTATTCTTATCGGATTCAAAATGTCTAATATCTCAGGCATATGCAACCCACTCAAGCATATGCAACTCAAATTTCATCTTTAAAACGCTAAGATATCTATTCAAGTAATTTAAAGCTTAGGATCAAAAGATATCTGATCAAGTAATTTAAAGCTTAGGATCAATTCCATTAGCAAGGATCCTTTAAAACAAAAAGGCAAAATATGACTCTTCGATGTATTCATTATAATAATACAAAATATTTGAAACTTATACAAAAGGGATTCAGTTGCACGGGGGTGAGTTTAAGGCTTTTGGACACTTTTTTACTTTGAAGAACACAGGGACACTATTGAGTCAAAAAAGGCAAAAAAAAAACCATTATACCCACTAATTCCGGTTTTTAGAGTTTCGGTTACTTCGTTTTTAATGACCACCCAGTAAAGGAAAACCACACGGAATTAGGCAACTGAGTCTCTCAAACCCCTTAAAGCTCTTTTAAAGATACAAAAACTACTTATTTAACACAAAAATTTCGTTTTTAATGACCATCAAGTAAAGGAAAACCACACGGAATTAGGTAACTGAGTCTCTCAAACCCCTTAAAGCTCTTTTAAAAGATACAAAAACTACTTATTTAACACAAAAAATTTCGTTTTTAATGACCACCAACCAAGTGTGTCTATGAAATAGAAGCTAACTCAATTTGCGAAAGAAACGTATAAGTGCTTCATCTTTCATATCAAGTGGAATTTCCTTCTTTGGTTCGCTTATTTCACACTTGGAATGAAGGTCCAATTCGTCATAACGAGGATGTAAAGATCCTGATGCCAGCAGAGCACAGGACTTTAACTCACTTTCTGTTAGTTTGTTTATCACTATTGTAGAGGACTTCAATTGTCTCCGAATTCCAGGTATTTCAGCGAGGCTAATGAAACATCTTTCTGTCATTTTTTATTTCCTGAAATGGAAACAGAGATCATTGAAATATTGATCTTTTTCTGCATTGCCAAAAAAATATTGCATTCAAAATTCTTTACAGTCTCATGAAATGTAATTACACGGAATTAGGCAACTGAGTCTCTCAAACCCCTTAAAGCTCTTTTAAAAGATACAAAAACTACTGATTTAACACAAAAATTTCGTTTTTAATGACCACTAAGTAAAGGAAAACCCACACGGAATTAGGCAACTGAGTCTCTCAAACCCCTTAAAGCTCTTTTAAAAGATACAAAAACTACTGATTTAACACAAAAATTGGTAAAACTAAATTTAATGATTTGAAATCACTTATATATTTGAAATCAGCATAAAAATAAAACACCAGTGCATTGATCTAGGTTCACTTAGAGTCGCGCACTAAGCTATGTCTAGCGATAAACTTATTAGAGTGACAAAAAACATTTTCTTGGGTTGATCTAGGTTCACTTAGAGTCGCGCGACTCTAAGTGAACCTAGATTTCCTTATTTTTGGATGTAGAAGATGGAATATAAAGGGGGTATGATTCTCATCAAGACATCCCCCACCCTCTCTTACTTAGGAGCACTTTACCCCTTTTCTAAAATATGAAAAAAAGCCAAGCCTACCACGGGTGGGACCCCCACCACACCAAGGTTAGGTTAGGTTACCTAACATTTCTAGGTTAACTTACATCAGGTTAAGTGGCGCGCCACTGTGTGTGTGTGTGTGTGTGTGTGTGTGTGTGTGTGTGTGTGTGTGTGTGTGTGTGTGTGTGTGTGGTGTGTGTGTGTGTGTGTGTGTGTGTTGTGTGTGTGTGTGTGTGTGTGTGTGTGTGTGTGTGTGTGTGTGTGTGTGTGTGTGTGTGTGTGTGTGTGTGTGTGTGTGTGTGTTGTGTGTGTGTGTGTGTGTGTGTGTGTGTGGGTGTGTGTGTGTGTGTGTGTGTGTGTGGTGTGTGTGTGTGTGTGTGTGTGTGTGTGTGTGTGTGTGTGTGTGTGTGTGTGTGTGTGTGTGTGTGTGTGTGTGGTGTGTGTGTGTGTGTGTGTGTGTGTGTGTGTGTGTGTGTGTGTGTGGTGTGTGTGTGGTGTGTGTGTGTGTGTGGTGGTGTGTGTGTGTGTGGTGTGTGTGTGTGTGTGTGTGTGTGTGTGTGTGTGTGTGGTGTGTGTGTGTGTGTGTGTGTGTGTGTGTGTGTGTGTGTGTGTGTGTGTGTGTGTGTGTGTGTGTGTGTGTGTGTGTGTGTGTGTGTGTGTGTGTGTGTGGTGTGTGTGTGTGTGTGTGTGTGTGTGTGTGTGTGTGTGTGTGTGTGTGTGTGTGTGTGTGTGAACAGAAATTATTCCCTATATGAAAGGGACTGCCCCCTCCTCAACGCCTTACTAAAATAATTTATTACTTTACTAAAATAAATTATTACTTTACTAAAATAAATATTACTTTACTAAAATAAATTATTACTTTACTAAAATAAATAATTACTCTACTAAAATAAATAATTACTTTACTAAAATAAATTATTACTTTACTAAAATAAATTATTAGTTTACTAAAATAAATTATTACTTTACTAAAATAAATTATTAATTTACTAAAATGAATAATTACTTTACTAAAATAAATTATTACTTTACTAAAATAAATAATTACTCTACTAAAATAAATTATTACTTTACTAAAATAAATTATTACTTTACTAAAATAAATTATTACTTTACTAAAATAAATTATTACTTTACTAAAATAAAATTTACTTTAGTAAAATAAATAATTACTTTACTAAAATAAATTATTACCTCCAATTCGCAAATCCCATTACCCCCCTTTTTTTTTTTTTTTTGCAAAGGTTAATCAAACATCTCCGATTGTAAAAGCATTAAAAAAATTTCCAATCACTAATTACCCCTTTTTGCAAATGCTAAATAATTCTGATTATAGTGTCCAATTTTTTGTCTGCTTTTCAAAATGTTCGTATTTGTTTAGAATGAAGTGTTTTTTATAGTAGATACCCCCGTGCAACTGAACCCCCCATGTAACTGAACCCATGTATAACCGAAACCCCGTACAACTGAACCTCCGTGCTACTCGACCCCATTTAACTAATCCCCGTGTAACTGAATCCGTATGTAACTGAACCCTCGTGCAAGTGAACCCTCGTGCAACTCAACTCCCTCAAAACACTTTTCAGCCATTTCTTGTTAATTTTTTTTATTTCTAAACTATTTAAAATTGACAACACTGTGCAAATCATCACTTGTGTATTATACAGTACACATTCTTTCCATCTCCTCCAAAAAACACTTTTCGGTCATTTCATGTTAAAAATTATCCAATCGCTATCTCCGATTGCTTCTTTTTAAATTGACAATACTTTTTCAAACGTTACTTATGTATTATACAGACCACATCGGCGAGGTAAAGCTAGGTCAAGCCACAATGTCATTCTATCGTTACTTTTTCAATTAAGCTATTGAATACTTTCTAACAATGTCTCTTGTAAGCATCCCATTCTTTAATTACCCGTGAGGCATTCTTAACCATCGCAATACCTTTACGCAAATATCTTTTCGCAAAAAATTCGCAAATCTCGTAAACTAAAGAAGTAATTACCTTTTTCAAAAATTCTTGTTAAAACTATCCAATTCCTTTTATTCAAATCCTAATCACCAATCCAGTTATACTCATTCCTCTCAGAAAACCCTCTGGTAAGGTAAGCATCGTTCATTGCCTTATACCAATCAGAAAAACCTGTTTGGTACGGAGGGGCCATAGAAATGGTACCTCTTAGTCTACTTATACCCAGGGGGCACATAAATTTTTTATTGAAAGCGTTGTCGTAGAAACTTCTAAAGGGCTCGTTCAATTGGAAATTGAAAGGACTAGTGCCTTTTTTAAATAGTTGAAAGTGATTGGATAGCGACTAACACCCCTCTCACGCCCCACCATTTTCCCAAACACATCGAATTAAAATTTTGGAGATATGCATTTTGTTCAACGTAGTTGAAAGTCCTGGAATTAGGTCTCTTAGGATGATAACCCCCTAAGAGCCCTCAGTGCAAAGGATGTAAGTTATGCCCTGGGCGTTATAAAGTTTTGTTGAAAGCGCTGTCGTAGAAACTTCAAAAGAGCTCAATCAATTGGAAATTGAAAGGGCTAATGCCTTTTTTAATAGTTGAAAGTGATTGGATAGCGACTGACGCCCCTCTCACGCCCAACATTTTCCAAAACACATCCATTCAAAATTTTGAGATATCCATTTTGTTCAACGTAGTTGAACGTTCTGGAAATTAGGTCGCGCTACCTAAGTAAAAGAACGGGGACACTCGAGAACGAGACAAGAAACAGGGACTAAGTAAAGAGGAGGACACTCCCCCACAGTCCTCAGGGCAAGGGTTTTAAGTTATGCCCTAGGGGCACATAAGAACGATGTTGGCACAATGTATTATTTATTATTTTTTTTCCTTTAGATGCAGGGCATTTCGTATCGAAGAAGTTGTTGTATAAACTTCGAAAAGCACCCATTCAATTGGAAGTTGGAGTGGCTTGTGCCCTTTTTAATAGTGGAAAGTGATTGGAAGTCTACTAACACTCCTTCCAAGCCCACCATTTTCCAAACACATCCAATCAAAATTTTGAGGTAGCCATTTTGTTCAGCGTAGTTGATTTCCAGATAGAAATTATGTTTTGAGGACAGTCCCCCTTAGGGCAAGGGTTTTAAGTTATGCCCTGGGGGCATAACTTACAACCCTAGAAGGTTTTGTCGTGGAAACTTTAAAAAGGCTCATTCGATTGGAAATTCAAAGGGCTAGCGCTCTTTTAATTAGTCGAAAGTGATTAGAGGGCAACTAACCCGCCTCTCAAGCTCACCTTTTCCCCAAACACATCTAATCAAAACTTTGAGATAGCCATTTTATTCAAACGTACTTTTAATTGCTGGAAATTAGGTCTTTGAGGATGACTGCCCCCCCCCCCCCCCCCCCCCCCTACAGCCCTCAGGGCAAGGGTTGTAAATTTATACCCAGGGGGTATATAAGGTTTTCATATAACGCTTTGTCGTAGAAACTTCAAAAAGGGATCATTCGATTGGAAATTGAAATGGCTAGTGCCCTTTTTAATCGTCGAAAGTGATTGGAAAGCAACTTCCACCCCTTCCTCACCCACCATTTTCCACAAACACATCCAATAAAGATTTTGAGATAGCCATTTTGTTCCACTCAGTTCAAAGTTCAGAAAATTATACCTTTGGGCAGGACACTTCCCCACAGTCTTCAGGGTAAGGGTTATAAGTTATGCCCTGCCCCCCCCCCCCCATGCCCATCTTTTCTCCAAGCAAATTCAATAATATTTTAGATAACCATTTTGTTCAGCGTAGTTGATTTCCAGATAGAAAATATGTTTTTGAGGAGGATACTCCCCCACAACCCTCGGGGAAAGGGTTGTAAGTTATGCCCTGGGGCATATAAGGTTTTTTTTTATAGTAAGCGTTGTTGTAGAAACTTCGAAAAAGGCTCATTCGATTGAAAATTCAAAGGACTAGTGCCCTTTTTAATAATCAATATAGAAGGCGTTGTCGTAGAAACTTCAAAACAGGCTCATTCGATTAGAAAAAGGGCTAGTGCCCTTTTTAATAGTCGAAAGTGATTTGAAGGCAACTAAACCCCCTCTCACGCCCATCTTTTCTCCAAACATATTCAATCAATCATAGGCAACGCGCTAGCGCTGCCTAAGTAAAGAACAATGTGGGCAAAATGTGTTTTTGTTTTTTTTTTCTCATACCCGGGCACTTCGTGTCGAAGGAGTTGTCGTAGAAACTTCGAAAGGGACTCATTCGATTGGAAATTGGAGTGGCTAGTGCCCTTTTTAATAGTCAAAAGCCGATTGGAGGGCAACTAGCCCCCCCCCCCTCCCACGCCCATCATTCCCCAAAACACACCCAATAAAAATTTTGAGATAGCCATTTTGTTCAGCGTAGTTAATTTCCAGATATAAAATATGTTTTTTTTGAGGAGGACACTCCCCCACAACCCTCAGGGCAAGGGTTTTAAGTTCTGCCCTGGGGGCATGTAAGGTTTTTATAGAAGGCGTTGTCGTAGAAACTTCAAGACAGGCTCATTCAATTGGAAATTCGAAGGGCTAGTACCCTTTTTAATAGCCGAAAGTGATTGGAGGTCAACTAGCCCCCCTACGCCCAACATTCCCCCAAACATATCTAATCAAAATTTTGAGATAGCCATTTTGTTCAGAGTAGATGATTCCAGGTAGAAAATATGTTTTTGAGTAGAAACTTCGAAACAGGTTCATTCAATTGGAAATTCGAAGGGCTAGTGCCCTTTTTAATAGTCGAAAGTGATTGGAGGTCAACTAGCCGCCCCTACGCCCAACATTCCCCCAAACACACCTAATCAAAATTTTGAGATAGCCATTTTGTTCAGAGTAGATGATTTCCAGGTAGAAAATATTGTTTTGAGGAGGACCCTCCCCCAGAACCCTCAGGGCAAGGGTTTTTTAAGTTATGCCCTGGGGGCATATAAGGTTTTTATAGCGTTGTCGTAGAAACTTCAAAACAGGCTCCTTCAATTGGAAATTCAAAGGGCTAGCACCCTTTTTAGTAGTTGAAAGTTGAATGGAGGGCAACTAGGCCTCCCCACGCCCATCATTCCCCCAAATACATACAATAAAAACTTCGAGATAGCCATTTTGTTCAGCGTAGTTGATTTCCAGGTAGAAAATATTTTTGAGGAGGACACTCCCCACAACCCTCAGGGCAAGGTTTTAAGTTATGCCCTGGGGGAATATAGGTTTTTATAAAAGGCATTGTCGTAGAAACTTCAAAACAGGCTCATTCGATTGGCAATTCAAAGGGCTAGTGCTCTTTTAGTAGTTGAAAGTGACAGGAGGGCAACTAGTCCCCCCCATACCCATCATTCCCCCAAAAACATCCAATAAAAATTTTGAGATAACCATTTTGTTCAGCGTAGTTTATTCCCAGATAGAAAATATATTTTGGAGGAGGACACTCCCCCACAACCCTCAGGGCAAGAGTTTTAAGTTATGCCCTGGGGGCATATAAGGTTTTTATAGAAGGCATTGTCGTAGAAACTTCAAAAGGGGCTCATTCGATTGGAAATTCAAAGGGCTAGTGCCCTTTTTAAACAGTCGAAAGTGATTGGAGGGCATCTAGCCCCTCCCCAACACCCATCATTCCCCCAAACACATCCAATCAAAATTTTTAGATAGCCATTTTATTCAACGGTGTTGAAAGTTTTGGAAATTAGATCTTTAAGTATGACAACCCCTCCCCCCACAAACTCTCAGGACAAATGTTTTAAGTTATGCCTTGGGAGCATGTAATAGTTTTTATTGAAAGCGCTGTCGTAGAAACGTCAAAAAAACTTCAAAAGGCTCATTCAATTCGAAATTGAAAGGGCTAGTGGCTTTTTTAATAGTTGAAAGTGATTGGATAAAGACTAACGCCCTCTCACGCCCACCATTTTCCCAAAAAAATCGAATTAAAATTTTGAGATATCCAGTTTGTTCAACGTAGTTGAAAGTTCTGGAAATTAAGTCTTGTAGGATGATAACCCCCTCAGAGCCCTCAGTGCAAGGGTTATAAGTTGTGCCCTGGGGCATATAAAGTTTTTATTGAAAGCGTTGTCGTAGAAACTTCAAGAGGGCTCATTCAATTGGAAATTGAAAGGGATAGTGCCTTTTTCAATAGTTGAAAGTGGTTGGATAGCAACTAACGCCCTCTCACGCCCACCATTTTCCAAAACACATCCAATCAAAATTTTGAGATATCCATTTTGTTCAACGTAGTTGAACGTTCTGGAAATTAGTATTTTTGAATGGTAACCCCTCAGAGCCCTCAGTGCAAGGGTTGTAAGTTATGCCCTTGGGGCATATAAGGTTTATAAAGAAAGTTGTTGCATAAATCATTGGCAGCGCGATCGCGCTACCAAAGTAAAGAACGGGGACAGTCGAGAACGAAACAAGAAATGGGGACTAAGTAAAGAGGAGGAAACTCCCCCACAACCCTCAAGGCAAGAGTTTTAATCTATGCCCTGGGGGCATATAAGAACGATGTTGGCACAGTGTATTATTTATTAATTTTTTCCATTAGAGCAGGGCACTTCGTATCGAAGAAGTTGTCGTAGAAACTTCGAAAAGCACTCATTCAATTGGAAATTGGAGTGGCTTGTGCCCTTTTTAATATTCGAAAGTGTTTGGAAGGCAACTAACACCCCCTCACAAAGGTACGTCCACCATTTCCCTAAACAAATAGAATCAAAATTTTGGGATATCCATCTTGTTCAGCGTAGTTGATTGCCAGATAGAAATCATGCTCTTGAGGAAGTCCCTCACAGCTCTTAGGGCAAGGTCGTAAGTTATGCCCTGGGGGCATATAAGATTTTTTTTATAGAAAGCGTTGTTGTAGAAACTTTTAAAAAGGCTCATTCGATTGGAAATTCAATGGGCTAGTGCCCTTTTTAATAGTCGAAAGTGATTAGAGGGCAACTAACCCACCTCTCACGCTCACCTTTTCCCCAAACACATCTAATCAAAAATTTGAGATAGCCATTTTATTCAACGTAGTTTTAAGTTCTGGAAATTAGGTCTTTGAGGATGACAACCCCCCCCCCAGCCTTCAGGGCAGAGGTTATAAATTATGCCCTGGGGGCGTGTAAGGTTTTTATTGAAAGCGTAGAAACTTCAAAAGGGCTCATTCAATTGGAAATTGAAAGGGCTAGTGCCTTTTTTAATAGTTGAAAGTGATTGGGAGTGACTAAACGCCCCTCTCACGCCCACCATTTTCTAAAAAATATCCAATAAAGATTTTGAGATAGCCATTTTGTTCTAACGCAGTTCAAAGTTCAGGAAGTTATACCTTTGAGCAGGACACTCCTCCAAAGTCTTCAGGGCAAGGGTTATAAATTATGCCCTGGGAGCATATAAGGTTTTTATTGAAATCTCTGTCGTAGAAACTTGAAAAAGGGCTCATTCAATTGGAAATTCAAAGGGCTAAGGCCCCTTTTAATAGTCGAAAGTGATTTGAAGGCAACTAACCCCCCTCTCACGCCCATCTTTTCTCCAAACACATCCAATCAATATTTTAGATAGCCATTTTATTCAACGTAGTTGAAAGTTTTGGAAATTAGATCTTTTAGGATGACAACCCCTCCCCCCCCCATAGCCGTCAGGGCAAGGGTTGTAAGTTATGCCTTGGGGGCGTATAAGGTTTTTATTGAAAGAGTAGAAACTTCAAAAGGGCTCATTCCATTGGAAATTGAAAGGGCTAGTGCCTTTTTTTAATAGTTGAAAGTGATTGGAGAGCGACTAAGGTCCCTCTCACGCCCACCATTTTCCCAAACACATCCAATCAAAATTTGGAGAAAATCCATTTGAACATACAAATGAATGTGCATTGTCAGTTTAATATACATATACTGATATTTAGTAATCAAAATGTTAGTATTATTTTATTTATTAAAGTTATAAAAGTAAAAAACATTTATGTTTTTTTCAGTAAAGTGCAAATTATGTTCTGGCCTTGGGAAAGAGATAGAGGTTTTGAGCCCAACTTATGTTAATTTCTGCTCGTTTTGAGTTTGACTCGGTTATTTATTGTAATTTCTGTTTGTTTTTTTTGGTTTCATTTATTTATCGATGCTGATTTGTGGTAGTTTCATGCTTGGTATATTATTTGATTTATTTTTGCTCTTGTTTTGTTTAATGGAGTTCTTTACTTATCTTTGAAAAAACTTATTTTGTGGAAATTTTTTTTAATTAATTATAGTAAAGATCGAAGTGGGTATAATGTATTATTTTTTGTTGCTGTTGTTGTTGTTTAGACCAGGGCACTTGGTATCGAAGGAGTTGTCGTGGGAACTTCGAAAAGGGCTCATTCGATTGAAAATAGAAAGGGCTGATGCCCTTTTTAATAGTCGAAAGTGATTTGAGGGCAACTAATCCCCCTTCCACTCCCACCCTTCCACGCCCACTCTTCTTTGCCAACACTCCCATTTCGGCTCTTAAAATTTAACCAAATCAAAATAGCGTAAGTGTATCCAAGCTATCAAAGAAAGTAAACAGATTTTTTTTTGATTTTGGCGAACGGTATCAAGTTTTTCATTTCAGGTCATTTAGAGGAGGTATGAAACTAAATTAAACAGTACTAATTGTGTCCAGATTTTTAAAAGGGTGTATGTTGTTAAAAATTGCTGAAAAATTTTCTCCAACATACAAATAGCAGGCCAAACTATAAAGTCTTAAAAAATGAAAAGATTTAAAGTATTATATTCTTTTTCCCTGAAAAAGACTATGTCAATATAAAACGAACAGAAATTAATAAAAAAAAACTTTTTCCACAAAATAAGTTTTTCAAAGAAAAGTAAAGAACTCCGTTAAACAAAAGATGAGCAAAAATAAAATCAAATAATCTACCATGCGTGAAACCACCATAAATCAGCATCGATAAATAAATGAAACCCAAAACGAACAGAAATTACAATAATTAACCGAGTCAAACTTAAAATGAGCAGAAATTAACATAAGTTGTGCGCAAAACCCCAATGCCTTCCCAAGGTCATAAGGAGCGACCCGGCTAAATAGTACCCGGAACTTTAAAAATGCAAGTTTATCGGATCAACCTATTCCCCCCCCCCAAAAAAAAAAATGATCCTGGATCCGCCATTGGAGGGAGAGGGCTAGTTGCCCTCCGATCACTTTTGACTCTTAAAAACGACACTAGAACTTCTGATTTCCCATCGGATGAGCACCCCCCCCCTTTTTTTAGACCAGTCAGTCATCAAACAGTTTCTTGGTAACGAACTTAATAAAGAGCGACCCGGCTTAATAGTAACCGAAATTCTAATAAACGGAATTTTGGTATCAATAAATACATCAAAAGAATCAAATTTTTATGCTGATTTCAAGTATATAAATGTTTCAAATATGTAAATGTAATTTCTACTTACCTACAAAAAATATAAATGTTTTTACTTTTATAACTTTAATAAATCAAATAATATTAACATTTTGATTACTAAATATCAGTATATGTATGTTAAACTGACAATGCAACATTCATTTGTATTTTTTTCAGTAAAAGTGCAAATTATGTTCTGGCCTTGGGAAGGCATAGAGGTTTTTGAGCCCAACTTATGTTAATTTCTGCTCGTTTTGAGTTTGGCTCTGTTACTTATTGTAATTTCTGTTCGTTTTGGGTTTCATTTATTTATCGATGCTGATTTGGTAGTTTCACGCTTGGTAGATTATTTGATTTTATTTTTTGCTCATTTTTTGTTTAATTGAGTTCTTAACTTTCCTTTTAAGAACTTATTTTGTGGAAATATTTTTTTTAATTAATTTTTGTTCGTTTTATATTAACATAGTCTTTTCAGGGAAAAAAAATAATACTTTAAATCTTTTTTTTTTAATAATTAATAGTTTGGCCTACTATTTGTATGCTGGAGAAAACTTTTCAGACATTTTTAAAGACCCTTTTAAAAGACCCTTTAAAAGATCCATTTTTAAAGACCCTTTTAAAGATCTGGACACGAATAGTAGTGTTTAATTTAGTTTCATACCTCCTCTAGTTGACCTGAAATGGAAAACTTGATACCATTCTCAAAAAAAATCTGGTTACTTTCTTTGATAACTTGGATACACTTACGCTATTTTGATTTGGTTAAATTTTAAGAGCAGAAGTAGCCCCACAAGTTTGAACATAATACCCTCAGTCGTTTTTGGGATACTGCTGAGATGCCTTATTCGGAATTAGCATTAACACAGCGCATTTTGATTTAATCTTATGGCACCATTTAGTTTTTAAACATAAAGGCAAAGGGGAGGGTGGGCATGGGAGGGGGGATCAGTTTCCTTCCAATCCTTTTAGATTATTAAAAAGGGCATCAGCCCTTTCTATTTCAATCGAATGAGCCCTTTTCGCAGTTCCTACGACAACTTCTTCAATACAAAGTGCCCTGGTCTAAACAACAACAACAACAAAAAATACATTATACCCACATCGATCTTAACTATAAAAATATCAAGCCTCCCAATCAATTTTGACTATTAAAAACGACACTAGACCTTTCGATTTCCAATCGAATAAGTCCTTTTTTGAGTTTCTACGACAACAAGTTCTATAAAACATCTTATATGCCCCCAGGGCATAAATTACAACCCTTACCCTAAGGGCTGTTAGGGTAGTTGTCATCCTCTAAGACCTAATTTCCAGAACTTTCAACTACGTTAAACAAAATGGCTTTCTCAAAGTTTTGATTGGATATGTCATGGAAAATGGTGGGCGTGAGAGGGGCGTTAGTCGCTCTCCAATCACTTTCAACTATTAAAAAAGGCACTAGCTCTTTCAATTTCCAATCAAATGGGCCCCCCTTTTGAACTTTCTGCGACAACGCTTTCAATAAAAACCTTATATGGTCCCAGGGCATAACTTACAACCCTTGTCCTGAGGGTTGGAGGGGGTTCTCATCCTCAAAGACTTAATTTCCAGAACTTTATGCAACGTTGAACAATATGGATATCCGAAAAATTTGATTGGATGTGTTTGGGGGAATGTTGGGCGTGAGAGGGGGGTTAGTTACCCTCTAATCACTTTCAAATATTAGAAAGGGCACTAGCCCTTTCAATTTTCAATTGAATGAACTGCTTTTGAAGTGTTTACGACAACTCTGTCTATAAAAACCTTATATGCCCTCAGGCCATAACTTACAACCTTTGCCCTGGGGGCTCTGGGGGGCTCGTCATCCTTAAATACATAATTTCTATTTTGTTCAACTACGTTGAACAAAATGGCTATCTCTAAACTTTGATTGAATGTGTTTGGGGAAATGGTGGGCTGTGAGAGGGCGCTTTATCACACTCCACTCACTTTCGACTATTAAAAGGGTAATTTCAATTTCCAGTCAAATGAGCCTTTGGAAATTTCTACAGTAACTTTCTATATAAACCTTATATGCCCACAGGGCATAACTTACGACCCTTGCACTGAGGGCTCTGATGGGGTTATCGTCCTAAAAGACTTAATTTCCAGAACTTTCGACTACATTGAACAAAATGGATATCTCAAAATTTTGATTGGATATGTTTGGGGAAATGATGTGCGTGAGAAGGTGTTTAGTTGCCCTTCAATCACTTTCGACTATTAAAAGGGCACTTACCCTTTCAATATCCAATCGAACGAGCCCTTTTTGAAGTTTCTACAACATCGCTTTCTATAAAAACCTTGTATGCCCTAGGGCATAACTTACGACCCTTGCCCTGAGGACTGTGGGGGTGGAGAGGTTGTCGTCCTTCATGACCTAATTTCCAAAACTTTCAACTACGTTGAATGAAAAGGCTATCTAAAAATTTTGATTGGATGTGTTTGGGGAAAAGGTGGGCGTGAGAGGGGGGTTGGTTGCCCTTAATTACTGTCGAAGCTATTAAAAAGGGCACTAGCCCTTTGAATTTCCAATCGAATGAGCGCTTTTTCAAGTTTCTACGACAAAGATTTCAATAAAAACTTATATACCCCAGGGAATATCTTATAACCCTTTCCCTGAAGTCTGTGGCGGGAGTGATCTAATCAAAGGTATAATTTCCTGAACTTTAAAATACGTGGAACAAAATGGCTATCTCGAAATTTAGATTGGATATTTTTGGGGAAATGGTGGGCGTGAAGGGGTGTTAGTTGCCTTCCAATCAATTTTGACTTTTAAAAAGGGCACTAGCCATTTCAATTTCCAATCGAATGAGCCATTTTGAAGTTTCTACGACAATGCGTTCTATAAAAACCTTATATGCCCCAGGGCATAACGTTGGGCGTGAGAGAAAACAAAGTTGGGCGTGAGAAGGGGGTTAGTTGCCCTCCAATCACTTTCGATTATTAAAAATGGCACTAGTCCTTTGAATTTTCAATCGAATGAGCCTTTTTGAAGTTTCTACAACAACGCTTTCTATAAAAAACCTTATATGCCTCCAGGGCATAACTCACAACCCTTGCCCTGAGGGCTGTGGTTGAGTGTCCTCCTCAGAAACATAATTTCTATCTTGAAATCAACTACGCTGAAAAAAATTGCTATCTAAAAATTTTTATTGGATGTGCTTGGAAAAAAGGTAGGCGTGAGAGGGGGGCTAGTTGCCACAAATCACTTTCGACTATTAAAAAGAGCACTAGAGCTTTGAATTTCCATTCGAATGAGTCCTTTTTCATGTTTCTATGACAAATATTTCAATAAAAATGTATATTCTCACAGGGCATAACTATAACCCTTGCCCTGAAGACTGGGGGGGGGGGGGGGGTGCCCTGCTCAAAGGTATAATTTCCTGAACTTTAAACTGCGCGGAACAAAAAAGGCTATCACAAAATTTTTGATGGATGAGTTTGGGGAAATGGTGGGCGTGCAAGGGGTGTTTAGTTCCCTTCCAATCATTTTCGACTATTAAAAAGGGTACTAGCCATTTCAATTTCCAATCGAATGAGCCCTTTTTGAAGTTTCTACGACAACGCGTTCTATAAAACCTTATATGCCCCCAGGGCATAACTTACAACCCTGAGGTTGTAATGCCACCATGAGGCATTAATAAGCCGTAATGCCACCTGAGGCTGTAATGGTTATATGCCAACCTGGGCATAATTTACCCCCAACAGCCCTGAAGGCTGTGGGGGGGGGGGGGGGTGTCATCCTCAAAGACCTAATTTCCAGAACTTTCAACTCCGCTGAACAATATAGCTATCTTAAAATTTTGATTGGATGTGTTTTGGGATAAGGTGAGCGTAAGCGTAAGAGGTAGGTTAGTTGCCCTCCAATCACTTTCGACTATTAAAAAGGGCACTAGCCCTTTGAATTTCCAATCGAATGAGCCTTTTTTGAAGTTTCTACGACAACGCTTTCTATCAAAACCTTATATGCCCGCAGGGCATAACTTGAAACCCTTGCCCTGAGGGCTGTGGGGGAGTGTCCTTCTCAAAAACATAATTTGTATCTGGAAATCAACTACGCTGAACAAAATGGCTGTCTCAAAATTTTGATTGGACGTGTTTCGGAAAATGGTGGGCGTGGAAGGGGTGTTAGTTGCCTTCCAATTACTTTCAACTATTAAAAAGGGCACTAGTCATTTCAATTTCTAATCGAATGAGCCTTTTTTGAAGTTTCTACGACAAACGCGTCCTATAAAAACCTATATACCCCCAGGGCATAACTTACAACCCTTACCCTGAGGGCTGTGAGGGGGGTTGACATCCTCAAAGACGTAAATTACAGAACTTAAAACTACGTTGAATAAAATGGCTATCTCAAAATTTTGATTAGATGTTTTTGGAGTAAAGGTGGGCGTGAGAAGGGGGTTAGTTTGCCTTCCAATCACTTTTCGACTATTAAAAAGGGCACTAGCCTTTTGAATTTCCAATCGAATGAGCTTTTTTTAAGTTTCTACGACGCCTTCTATAAAAACATTATATGCCCCTATGGCATAATGTACAACCCTTACCCTGAAGGCTGTGGGGGAGTGTCCTCCTCAAAAACATAATTTCTATCTGGAAATCAACAACGCTGAACAAAATGGCAATCTCAAAATTTTGATTGGATGTGTTTCGGGAAATGGTGGGCGTGGAAGGGGTGTTAGTTGCCTTCCAATCAATTTCGACTATTTAAAAGGGCAAAAGCAACTCTAATTTCCAATTGAATGAGCCCCTTTTCGAAGTTTCTACGACAACTTCTTCGATACGAAGTGCCCTGCTCTAAAGGAAATCAACAACGCTGAACAAATGGCAATCTCAAAATTTTGATTGGATGTGTTTCGGGAAATGTTGTGCGCGTGGAAGGGGTGTTAGTTGCATTCCAATCACTTTCGACTATTAAAAAGGGCACAAGCCACTACAATTTCCAATTGAATGAGCCCTTTTTGAAGTTTCTACGACAACTTCTTCGATACGAAGTGCCCTAATCTAAAGGAAAAATATAATATATAATACACTGTGCCAACATTGTTCTTTTATGCCCCCAGGGCATAACTTAAAACCCTTGCTCCGAGGGTTGTGGGGGAGTGTCCTCCTCAAAAATATTTTTCTCTCTGGAAATCAACTACGCTGAACAAAATGATATCTAAAAATTTTGATTTGACGTGATTTGGGGAATGATGGGCCTGGGGGGGGGGCTATTTGCCCTCCAATCACTTTCGACTATTAAAAAGAGCACTAGCCCTTTGAATTTCAATCGAATGAGGCTTTTTTGAAGTTTCTACGACAACACCTTCCATAAAAACCTTATTTGCCCCCCAGGGCATAACTTACAACCCTTGTCCTGAAGGCTCTGGGGGAGTGTCCTCCTCAAAAATATAATTTCTATCTGGAAATCAACAACGCTGAGCACAAAATGGCTGTCTCAATATTTTGATTGGATGTATTTTGGGATATGGTGGGCGTGAAAGGGGTGTTAGTTGCCTTCCAATCACTTTCTACTATTAAAAAGGGCACAAACCACTCCAATTTCCAATTGAATGAGCCCTTTTCGAAGTTTCTACGAAAACTTATTCGATACGAAGTGCCCTGCTCTAAAGGAAAACAATAATAAATAATACTGTGTGCGAACATCGTTCTTATATGCCCTCAGGGCGTAACTTAAAGCTCTTGCCCCAACGGTTGTAGGGAGTGTCCTTCTCAAAACACATTTTCTATCTTGAAACAACTACGCTGAACAAAATGGCTATCTCAAAATTTTGATTGGATGTGTTTGGGGAATGATTGGCGTGGGGGAGGACTAGTTGCCCTCCAATAACTTTTGACTATTAAAAAGGGCACTAGCCACTCTAATTTCCAATCGGATGAACCCTTTTCAAAGTTTTTACGACAACTCCTTCGGTATGAAGTGCCCGGGTATGGAAAAAAAAAATAATACATTGTGCCAACATCGTTCTTTACTTAGGCAGCGCTATTGCGCTGCCTATGATGCTTATAAAAGAATACAAGCTGCAGTTTTTCCTTTTTGCTACTTGTCGCTCGACAGACACTGCTACTAGTTGCTTATATTTTTTAGTAAGAAACAAGACGACGGAAACACACTTGTTCGGGGTGAGGGGTGAGTGTTCTTTTCTCTGATACTTATAAAAGAATGCAAGCTGCACTTTTTCCTTTTTGCTACTTGTCGCTCGACAGACACTGCTACTAGTTGCTGATAATTTTTAGTTTGAAACACGACGACGGAAACACTTTTTCGGGGTAGGGGGGGGGGGTGTGAGTATTCTTTTCTCTGATACTTATAAAAGAATGCACTCTGCAGTTTTTCCTTTTTTGCTACTTGTCGCTCGACAGACACTGCTACTAGTTGCTGATAATTTTTAGTTTGAAACACGACGACGGAAACACTTGGTCGGGGTGGGGGGGGGGGTGTGAGTATTCTTTTCTCTGATACTTATAAAAGAATGCACGCTGCAGTTTTTCCTTTTTGCTACTTGTCGCTCGACAGACACTGCTACTAGTTGCTGATAATTTTTAGTTTGAAACACGACGACGGAAAACACTTGGTCGGGGTGGGGGGGGGGGTGTGAGTATTCTTTTCTCTGATACTTATAAAAGAATGCACGCTGCAGTTTTTCCTTTTTGCTACTTGTCGCTCGACAGACACTGCTACTAGTTGCTGATATTTTTAGTTTGAAACACGACGACGAAAACACTTGTTCGGAGTGGGGGGGGGTGTGTGTGAGTATTCTTTTCTCTGATACTTATAAAAGAATGCACGCTGCAGTTTTCTCTTTTTGCTACTTGTCGCTCGACAGACACTCCTACTAGTTGCTAATAATTTTTAGTAAGAAACAAGGCGACGAAAAAAACTTGTTCGGGATGGGGGTGAGTGTTCTTTTCTCTGATACTTATAAAAGAATGCACGCTGCAGTTTTTCCTTTTTGCTACTTGTCGCTCGACAGACACTGCTACTAGTTGCTGACAATTTTTAGTTTGAAACACGACGACGAAAACACTTGTTCGGAGTGGGGGGGTGTGTGTGTGAGTATTCTTTTCTCTGATACTTATAAAAGAATGCACGCTGCAGATTTCTCTTTTTGCTACTTGTCGCTCGACAGACACTCCTACTAGTTGCTAATAATTTTTAGTAAGAAACAAGGCGACGAAAAAAACTTGTTCGGGATGGGGGGTGAGTGTTCTTTTCTCTGATACTTATAAAAGAATGCACGCTGCAGTTTTTCCTTTTTGCTACTTGTCGCTCGACAGACACTGCTACTAGTTGCTGATAATTTTTAGTAAGAAAACACGACGACGGAAACACTAATAAAAGAGAAAAATTTCTGCTAAATACCGCTTAAAATAACAACATCTAACTTAGGCTTTTACGTTAGCACTGCAGTATAGTGATTACTTTATTCATTAATTCGCAGACAAATTCCAACAGGGCAGCTTGTCAAAAGTTGTACAGAAGAGAATTCAGCTGTCAGGACTGATCCCACCTATTTAAGATCACGGTAAAGATTAGTAATAACTTTAAGGGAAGCTATTACAGCCATTTAGTCAATTAGTCTGGGCACTTGGTCATATGCTAGTCGATTTAAACACATATATCAGATTATTAAGCAGCATACAATTGACTCCAAATTGGCACGACATCTGATTCGGTAGTAAGCTGGGCTGGGTAGAGCTTTTAGTCTAAGCGAATTGTTTACGTCGACCTTAGCCATGTGACTTTAAATAGCTGATAAAACTAATGAATTGGCTAATGTAAGTGAATTAGAAAATGACAGGCTTCTAAAAGAAGTGGTCAGATTATCTTGTATATGAAATGACTTATCTTCTAAAACATCAACATGTTTTATTACAGATGCTGTAATAGTCAACCTCTTGGAATAAAAAGTAACGAGGAAAGGAAGACTAATCAACTTCAGCAGAATAAAAATTTAATCTATATATATATATATACATATATATATATATATATATATATATATATAATATATATATATATATATATATATATATTATATAGATATATATATATATATATATATATATATATATATATATATATATATATATATGTAGTATGTCGACAATCGCAGATATGCTCTGGTGAATGTCCAAAGAGAGAAAAAAAATCCCGAATTGTTAATTAGATAACCTAAGTAGATAACCAAAAATTTTAGCGGTTGTTGTTGGAATAGAGGACTGCAACTTCTATAAACTTGCAAATGAAAATGGTACCCTCAAGCCGCTTTTAACACGTATTCAGTTTGTAATTTGTAAAAAAAAAAAGTTTTACTACTATTAATTTCTGTTCTTATTAAGCAAGGCCGTATCCAGGGGGGGGGGGTACCCGGTTTGAACACCCCCCCCCCCCCCGAAATTTTTGACCGAGTCGAAAAATAAGTCGAAAATTAGTAAAACCTAGGTAAAAATCAGTCAAATTAGTCGAAAACTGAGTCAAAAAATTAGTAACCCCCCCCCCCCCCCCCCCCCCCCCGAAAAAGTCAAAAATTAGTGAAACCCCCCCCCCCCTGAAAAAAACCTGTATCCGCCCTTGTCATTAAGTATAGACTATATATATATATTATATATATATATATATATATATATATATATATATATATGATATATAGATATATATATATATATATATATATATATATGTATATATATATATATATATAATATATATATATATATATATATATATATATATATATATATATATATAATATATATATATATATATATATATATATATATATATATATATATATATATATATATATATATATATACATAATATATATATATATATATATATATAAAGTAGGGTAGACATGAAAACATATATAACAAAGATTGACACCATTTAATGAAACCAATTGACTGTATAGCGGTGGTAGATCCAGAGGGGGGTGAGGGGGTGCCCCCCCCCCCCTAGCGTAGTCTAAAGTAGTGTAATTTACTTAATTAACTCAATTTTCGTTAATTAAACTTTCTCCTAACGCAATTTTATCGGATCAACCTATTTTGCCCCCCTCCCTAAATTTTTTTCGGATCAACCTATTTTGCCCCCCACCTCTAAAAAAAAATCATCCTGGATCCTTCCCGGCTGTATAGTGAGGAATAGTCGCTTGACTTCAGGCTCCCCTTCCATAAGGTAACACAAATGCTTTCAGAATTGGGGATTAGTGATTTGTTAAGAGTTATCGACATAGACAATTATATAGATAGAGTGTCTATACATGCGTTGAAACATAAATTTTGATTAACACCCAAACCATATTTAGTCAAACTTGTTGATAAAGCTCAACAGTATATAATGCAATTCGTTGTAACATACTTTAAACAAGTAACGACCTGGGCTAATAGTAATAACGACTTCAAAAAACAGAGTTTATAACAATATATACGTCAAAAGAATCGGCTTTTATGGTGATTATCCAAAAAAAATTCGCGAAAGAACAAAGAAAAGTAAAGAAGTATTAAACAAACACGAGTATAAATAATAATTAAAGTCTAATAAATAATCATTAATAATATTAATTAATAATAATTAAGTAATAATAATAGTATTAATAAATAATAATTAAATTCAAACAATAATTAAAGTTTAAAACCAATGTAAATTTCCATCAATGAATAAATGAAACCCAAAACAGACAGAAATTACCACGAATAATCAATTCAAACTTAAAACAAACAGAAATTACCACCACTAGGAGCAGGGCTAACGCCTCCCTAACCCTTTGACTGAAAATTGAAATGCTAACCCTTCGATTGAATATTGAAATGGCTCCCTAACCCTTCGATTGGAAATTGAAATGGCTCCCTAACCCTTCGATTGAAATTGAAATGACTCCCTAACCCTTCGATTGGAAATTGAAATGGCTCCCTAACCCTTCGATTGGAAATTGAAATGGCTCCCTAACCCTTCGATTGGAAATGAAAATGGCTCCCTAACCCTTCGATTGGAATTGAAATAGCTCCCTAATCCTTCGATTGGAAATTGAAATGGCTCCCTAAACCTTCGATTGGAAATTGAAATGGCAAGTGCCCTTTTAAATAGTCGAAAGTAATTGGAGGGCAACTAACCCCCCTCTCACGCCCACCATTTCCCCAAACACACACAATAAAAATTCTGAGATAGCCATTTTTTTCAACGTAGTTGAAAGTTCTGGAAATTATGTCTTTGAGGACGGCAAAACCCCCCCCCCCCCCACAGCCCTCAGGGCAAGGGTTGTGTAAGTTATGCCCTGGGGGCATGTGAAGTTTTCATAGAAGGAGTTGTCGTAGAAACTTCAAAAAGGGCTCATTCGATTGGAAATTGAAAGCTCTTTTTAACAGTCGAAAGTGATTGAAGACCGGAGTTTCATTTACACTTTACTAAAAACAATTTCCAAGTATTTAAAAATAGAGAACTCTAAGGGTACTTACCTCTGGTTCCCTCTATTCTAGTAACACTGCGAGAAAAAAGCTTAAGTCAAGTCAAAGGTTTTATTTGTCATAGCATCAACAGCAACAAAAACAGAAGAAAATCACTATAAAGCCAAATTCACTGTTAACAACTAATAAATGTAGATTGAGAATTTAATGCAAAAAGAAACTCCAAAAAGTCTCAGGAATTTGGGATTTATTAATATTATAAAACAGAAATGTTTAAAATATATCGTGTGTTCAATAAAGCGCAAATTTTGCGCTGGTGTGCATATATGGCGGGTGTAAAATATGCCCACACAAGCGCACAAAGGGCGACGAATGAAGTTCGTTATCCCCCTTCACTACCCGCGGTGTTTGCCTTAATCTTGTTTGTGGTCGTTTTTGTTCCATGAAAAACTAACAATATATGTCCTAATAATATTCATTTCGGTCTTACTGTTTAATAAACTTATCAAAGGTTTCTTCCTTTCAACCAAACTGTCGTTTAGGCATTTTCTAAAGGACATATTCCTTTAGACGTTCCGCCCCTACCTTCGTATTTTTTTCGGACCTCTTTTTAATCATCTTGGTAAACGCTTTCATAATAAACATTTTAAGATATTAATTAAAAAAAACTTTTTCCACAAAATAAAATTTTTTCAAAGAAAAGTAAAGAACTCCATTAAACAAAATGAGCAAAAATAAAATCAAATAATCTACCAAGCGTGAAACTACCACAAATCAGCATCGATAAATAAATGAAACCCAAAACGAACAGAAAATTACAATAATTAACCGATTCAAACTCAAAACGAGCAGAAATTGACATAAGTTGTGCGCACAAAAACCCCTATGCCCTCCAAAGATCAGAACAAAATTTGCACTTTACTTAAAAAATATAAATGTTTTTGCTTTTATAACTTTAATAAATCAAATAATATAAACATTTGATTACTACATATCAGTATATGTATATTAAACTGACAATGCACATTCATTTGTATTTTTTCAGTTAAGTGCAAATTTTGTTTTCAGTTCGTTACCATTAATGTTTGATGACTGACTGGTCTAAAAAAAGGGGGGGGGGGCTGATCGATTGGAAATAAGGAGTTCTAGTGTCATTTTTAAGAGTTAAAAGTGATCGGAGGCAAAATCTAGCCCCCTCCCTCTAAGGGCGGATCCAGGTTTTTTTAGGGGAGGGGGAGGGTGAAAAATAGGTTGATCCGATGAACTTGCGTTAGGAGCAAGTTTAATTAACGCAAACTTGCGTTAATTAAGTAAATTATACTACTTTAGACTATGTTAGAGGGGGGCCCTCGACCCCTAGACCCGCCACTGTCTCCCCGCATCCTCTTTTTCTCCAAATGTATCCGATCAAACTTGTGAGATAGACATTTTGTTCAAAATAGTCCAAAACTCAAATAACTATCCCTCCGGGCTTGACAAAAACTTCTACAACCCCAAGGGCAAGAAATGTAAGTTATATAAATTGCCCACTATTAGCATATAAAGTTTTAATGAAAGAGGTGGTCATATAAACCTCGGAGGAGGCTCATTCGATTTAAGATCGAAAGTTCTAGTTCCCTTTTTAAAAGTCAAAAAAATGACCGCAGGGCAACCACTCCTCTACGCTCTTTTTTCTCAAATGCTTCCGATTAAAAACTTTGAGAAAGAAATTTTGCTCAAAAATAGTCTAAAAAAGACCAAACCACTATGGTTTTGAGTTTGATAACCTCTCCCTCCCCAGCCCTTATGGGAAGGGCAATAAGTTATGCTAGTTGCTCTATTATTGATATATAGAGTTTTTTATGGAAGGGGTGGTCGTATGAGCTTTGAGCTTATTCGATTGGAAATCAAAAGTCCTATTGCCCTTTTAAATGGTTGAAAGTGAATGGAGGGTAGCCAGCCCTCACCCCCTGATTCTTTTCCCCAAATACATCCGATTAAAATTTTGAGATAAAAGTTTTGTTCTAAATAGTCTAGAAGTAAAATAACTATAACTCGGGGTTGGCCATAGCCTTATGCAAGTAGGGAGGGGGGTCCGACTCCAACTAGTACAAGATCACAAGTCTATTTCAAGGCCAATCAGAGGTCTAGAATACTACTAGTACAAG
Source organism: Artemia sinica (assembly GCA_027921565.1). Classification (NCBI taxonomy): domain Eukaryota; kingdom Metazoa; phylum Arthropoda; class Branchiopoda; order Anostraca; family Artemiidae; genus Artemia; species Artemia sinica. Next base: position 53,902,993 of record CM051272.1, read on the forward strand.
ATCACAAGCCAATTTCTAAGCCAATAAGAGGGCTAGAATACTACTAGTACAAAGATCACACGCCTATTTCTAAGGAAAGCCCAGAAGATACTAAGCTAAGTGACGTCACAGTCACAATCCCATGGAATCAGACCGGGTGTTACATCACACCAGATTTTTCTGAGAATTGATTAGCACTGGATTTATGTAATATGCTTGTTGTCGAAACTACGCATTATCTGTTTTTGTTATGATTCCAACCGTATATAAGTTGTTTTACGCTTCAATCCTAAGATATCAGTTCCTTTTAAGCCATTGAGGAACAAAATGTATCAGCGCACAGTTGCCAGAACAAAGAAACCGCCAGATATTAATAGACATTTTAGGGAATTATTTGGGTGAAATAGATTAATTGACATTTTAGGGGTTTATTTTGAGCGAAACAGTTTGGGACATTTTAGAGGATGATTTGGGTGAAACAGAGTGAGACATGTGAGTTGACTTAGCTTTACTTCATGGCTGTGTTCTGTATAATACACATGTAACAAATAAATATTGTTTAGCATTGGAGTATGCTAAAAAGTTGAAAGTAATAGAGCCTTAGGCGCCAAGAAAAGATCACGTGACATGACATAGCTTTACTTCTCGGCTATGGTCGTTATAATAGACAAGTACACAATATGGGATATGGGCGATATAAAATATTGTTTAGCAATGTAGTATGTTAAAAAGTTGAAAGTAATATAGTCATTGGTGTCAAGATGACCTTGTGACTTGACCTAGATCTACTCCTCGACTGTGTTCTGCATAATACACAAGTACCATTGAGCAGTGTTGTCAATATAAAATATGCTTTAGCATTCTAGTATACTAAAAAGTTGATACTAATAAAGATGTAGATGATAAGATAAGATAAGATAAGTTTTATTCTTCATTAAATACACATACAATATTAGATGTTATAAAATCCCTCAAAGGCTCATTGGCCTGTACAAAGAGGAAGACATATGAATTACATACTCAAGGATAAAAAAACAAAAGAGAAATTTAAAATGATCACTTACTCACATATGAAGGAGAAGAAAAGAAAATATAAATAAAATAGAAACTATAGAAAAAATTAGAATAAATAAACTAAATTAATTAATTATATTAAATAGACTCAAAAAAAAAAAAAAAAAAAAAAAAAAAAAAAAAAAAAAAATTACTATAAGCGAATTCCTGTCGTCGAAACAGACTGTAATTATTAGACTGTAATAAAATGGTGCGAAAGCAATAAAATTTAACCTATCTTCATGAATGCTACTCCTTAGTGAACTATACAAGTTTCACCAATAAAAAATGATAATCATAACCTGAGGCCTGGGAGTCATAGCGCAGAGAAAACCACCATAAAACAAACTAACCATTCAGGGGACATCAACTCCACAAAAAAAAAAAAAAAAAAAAAAAAAAAAAAAAAAAAAAAAAAAAAAAAAAAAAAAAAAATATTCAGTTTGATTCTTAACTAAATGGTCCTTAAGAATCCTCTTGAAAGTGCCAAACGAGTGACATTTCTGTACTGAAGAAGGCAGGGAGTTCCAAACCTGATGACAAGCGATGAGGGGATTGAAATCTGACCGCACAGTGGGAGTAGGAGGAATGCAGATATTATGTGACGAACGAAGGTTATATGGAGCTGAATCAGAAATAAACTGAGGAGTTTTTTGAAGAGAGATTTTGGAAGATTGCCATGAAGCTGATGAAAAACAAAAAAGCACAAGAAAGAATGTAGATAGACTGTAGATTTAGAAGCGGTCTTGGTGAAGAACGGTTGGTGTCCATAACCAGACGCCGTGTTTTATCATACATGACAGAAAGCGACCGCAGTGTAGAAGGAAAAAGTAGACATCCATACTATGGGGCAATAAGAGACATATGACTGGACAAGGCAGAAAAAAAGAAGCTTCAGAATAGATCCAGGAAAGGTGTGTTTGAGTTTTCGAATGACACCCAAACTCCGTTAGACCTTAACCCTAATCATGGCTATATGGTGTCTAAACGAAAGGTTCTCATCAAGCAGGATACCAAGAAATCGGACCAACCGATTCTTTGGTCTACACAAGAAGCCTTTGACACCTGAAGCTGTGTCAGTTGAGGGAAAGCTACACCAATTCGAGAAAAAAATAAGAAAATGTGACTTGGTAACATTCAAGGCCAAGTAATTCGCCTCAAACCATGAAACTACTCTCTCAAATATTGCCACCAGATTAGACCTGACATCACATTCCGTCCTCCCTAGAGTCCAAAAGTGCTGTCGTCAGCAAAAGCAACGAGGCAATCTTCATTAGAAGTAGCATTGGGACACGAAGGAACATCCGGATGACACAGATTGCAGCATACCAGAGGAATGGTGTTCTTGACTGCTGAAATCAGATCATTGACATAAATCAGAAATAAAACGGGGCCAAGAACAGATCCCTGGGGGACACCATATTCTACTTCAGAAGGGCTTCGGAAAAGCGGATCAATTGAAATAAGTCTACCAGAAAGATATGATTCAAACCAAGAAAAACATTTGATCTTATACCAATATGCGATAATTTCCAAAGAAGAATCTGATGAGTCAAAGAATCAAAAGCTTTACGAACATCCAAAAATAAAGCTGCCGGGATAAGATCAAAATCTATTGCCGAATGAATGAAATTCAAGAGAGATGCGCAAGCATGCTCTGTAGAGTGATTCGCTCGGAATCCAAACTGGAAATCATGGAAAAAATTTCTGACATCCAGAAAACTAAGAAGCCTGGATAGCATAGCCTTCTCAAAAATTTTGCTGAAAACAGATAGAAGAGAATTGGCCTATAATTAGCAGGATCACTCCGGGACCCACCTTTACACAGCACTATAACCTTAGCTCGCTTGAGTGATTCAGGGTAAATTCCATTCACGAAAGACAGATTGACAAGCTTAGTCAATGGTGACAGAATAGCGGGAAGAACGGCACGGATAACCCTTGTAGGAATTCTGTCTGGCCCTGAAGACGATGAACCTTTAAGTGCATTTACGATCCGAGCTACCTCAAACTCAGAAACAGGGTTCAAAACCATTGACTTTAAACATGGGGGTCCAAGATAGGCTCTGAAATCGTAACGAGGAGTTGTAGAGCTCACAGATGAAGCAGTCGCTTTTCCTATATTAGCAAAATAAGACGTAAGCTCTAGCTGAACATTTTCTTCTCCTTGGACAGTTTTACCGTCAACTATCAGCGTTGTTGGAACTGAAGGCGGAGGGGGAGTAGGTTTAAGTACAGAATTAATAATTTTCCATGTCTTCCCAACATCCTTTCCACACTCAGAAAATTTCCTGTGATAATACTGAGACTTCGCCTTCCGACACAGAGAATTAAATATATTCCTATAGGCCTTGAACCGCTGATGATGAGAAGCAGATGACGAAGCCTTATATAGTTTCCACAGATAATTTTTCCTTTTCCAGCTTTTATGGAGACCTGGAGTCATCCACGGATTCAGCAGTACTATCCTTTTCGAGGTATGAGGCTTTGGATTCTGGTGGCAAACTTCTAGGATACCTTCTTTTACTGAATCATAAAAGAAATCAAAAGAGCGGTTAAAATCCGATTCAGAATTCAAACTATCCCATGACAGATCAGTCAAACGAGATTTAAGTAGACTGATCTCACTGACACCAAAACGGAAAAATGGGAGATTAGATGGCGAAACTTTACGCTGCGATCGATTAGCAGTCCTATACCGTGAAATAGCAGGGAAATGATCAGAAATATCACTAATCATCACCGAATTATCTAAGACATCTAGTGACGAAAAAATATTATCAATAAGTGATGCATGCATCTCAGTAACTCGGGTTGGTATACAAAATGAAGGTAGAGCTCCCGCAGAAAGCATCATTGACAAAAAATCTGCAGCCGAAGCAGAATTTTGATCCAGCAGGTTAATATTGAAATCCCCCCATAAGGATTAGTTCGCAAGGATGCTTTTGGAGTAAGTCCAAAACCTCTTTTAGAATTTTCATAAACGAAGGAATAGATCCACTAGGGGATCTGTAAACCAAACCAACAACTAAATTCTTACAACCTGACTTAATCTCAATAAAAAGGGATTCAAAGATTCCTTCCTCATTTCTACTCAAATCACTTCGGAAATTATATACAAGATGATCGGCAATATACAGGCAAGGCCACCTTTCGCCATCTGTTTTCGGTTCATCCTCTCCATCCTAAATCTTTGGATATCTAAAAGCATATCCTTTTTTGAATCCAGGAAAGTTTCACACATCCAATAACATCCGGAGTTCCACCACTGACGATCCGTTTCAGCTCATCAAAAGAGGAACAAAGTCCCTGAATGTTTAGGTGAAGCACAGAGAAAATACCATCTTGTTTAGAAGAGGCAGAACCACTTAATTGCGAAACATACTTACTTTCAATAACCGATTTAGGATCATTATAATTCCTATTCCTACTTCCAACTGAATTATTAATTATACTTTCTATATCTAAAGGATTATTTTGTAACTCAACAAAACGTTCCCCCAAAGAGTTAACATCACCCTGGTCACTAAAAGAATTTATCATTTTACTTACGGTGGATAGTAAATCCGCTCCGCGACCAAAACTCACCAGACCAAAGGTTAACGACTTCACAGCAGAGCTATGGTATCTATGCAGAAGAAAAATATTAACATCGAAAAATGACACAACCGAAGTAATAAAAAGAAAAAAAATAAAAAAAAAAAAATACCGAAAAGTGCACCCAAAAATAAATAGAAACAAACAATATTTTTGAGAAGAAAAAAAAAAAAAAAAAAAAAAAAAAAAAAAGAGAAGAAAAAAATGAACCAAAAACTAGTGAATTGGTATAGATAAAAAAAGAAAAGGGACAATAAACAAACAGTCAATGAGAGAACAAAAAAAAAAAAAAAAAAAAAAAAAAAAAAAAAAAAAAAAAAACAGAAAAAAAACAAACAAAAAAAAACAACTAGATACAGTCAGCGAGAGACCTTATTTTTTTTATTGGAGTCCCGTCACTAGGCTTTGCCAATATTTGTCCCCGATCAGACCAAGCATTCCGCTGACCGAATCTGTCTTTCGCCGCATTCAGAATATCTCGTCTCTGCTTGGTCAGAGACTCAACAACAAAAATACCACTAGAGGCCAACTTGGATTTGGCCTTGAACACTTTACAAGCAACGCTTTTGCTCGAAAACTTCACTATTATCGGAGCGACCCTTGGAGTAGATGGAACCGCCTGAGTTGAATCAGCTGTAGCAGCATTATTCAGTCTAAGTCTATACACGTTCACGACCTCATTTGTACTAATTTCAGGCAAAGACATCTTCTGATTAATAGTTAACAACACAGCAGAACGAGTGTCAACACCAGTTTTCTGCCTAACACCGTGAAAAACCAGGCTGTCTAGTAGTGATTCTTGTTCATAACTATCCAACTTATTCTCAAGCCTGTTCAGTCTGTCCTCTAAATTTTCAAGTTCATTACTCAGTCCCTTTAGCGACTTATCAATTCGCTGAAAACTTGGGGTTAAATTCAATCATGAGAGCATCATAAATTTTGACTAGCAATAAGCTCAGTCAATTCCTTAAGAGAGTCTGAGCTAGCCAGTTTTTCCGAAACTTTTTGAGTTATACTGTCCATCAGGTCATTTCTGGTTTTATCCAGTTCGGCTTGGGTAGCTACAAGTTTCTGTTGTATCGGGCTAATACTGCTAGATAATGCTAATGCTGGGCCATTTGCTCTGCTCTTATCATTACCTCTCATCGCAAGGTATGTTTTTGATAGTCTCATGTAAATATCAGGCGTAGTAGCAAGCTCTTCAAAAGCTTTTTTTTGAAGCAGGAGCGGACAAATTAACAGTGGTAGGATCATAAACCTGGAGATTTGCAGCCACGAGGCGAAATTCATCATGCGATCCATAGCAAAATGCCGTATAAACTGGCTTGCCTCGTGTATCTTTACCAGCTTTGATTATTCTTACTGGCCAGAGGGGATAATCCTTGAACTTCGCAAGAGCAAGATCAAACTGTTTAAAAGCCATGATTATGAATAGTAAGATAAAAAAAAGCAAAAGACTTATCTTTACGTGAGGCCAAACAAAATATTCCAAATAAATATTCAAAAAGTCCAGCGCCAGCCAGCTAATGTATAAACCAAAACAGGTATTCACTCGATTATTACGTCACAACACGGGTGAAATGAAAATAGGTCTTGCCTCGGGAGTATATTCCACGGAGGCCGGGGGGGGGGGTAAACACCAGCCACCGTTCACAATTGGGTGTTGGATGTAAAAATTATCCAAAATCTAAATGAATATCCTGAATCTAGGTCACTTTAACCCACAGCAAAATGTTACGAAAATGAAATTCAGAACAATCCTTAAAAATCCTTAGAAATCAACCAGCGAGATGATTATGGGTATGAACCATCAAGTACCGCAAGCACAAATGACTCTAACCATCAAGGGCTCAACCTCCAAGGGACTTCTCTCACCAACCCCAAGGAGTCTCCTCCCTCCAACTTTCTGAGGATACCCCCTCCCTCCAATTTTCAGTATAGAGGCTCCATTAAGAGTTATAGATGTGTAAGAAAAAAGGTATCAGAACGTCATATAAGACCTCATCTTTCGGGACTGAGACAAGTGGATGGATTAAACATTCAATTCTGATACTTTCTTGCTTAACATTATGAAATATGACAATTTAGAATGTATCTTTTTAAAAGTTTCCCATGACCTAAATGATTCCTGATTACGACTTCTAAAAATTACTAACCTTATCCACATCAGCTATTCATGCAAACATCCAACAATAAAATCAGTATTAAAAAGAAAATTACCACCATTTTCAGAAATTATGCACATCGAAAATCATTATCTTCAAACACATTTTGACCGATCTGCTAAATTAAACGGCTAGATACAGTTTACAGACGTTCACGAAACGTTAAATAGCTCTTTGTTCCTAAACAATACGCGAACGTGAGACACAGAAATAAATTTCAGGTAAATCTACAGAGCTTAAACTTTGTTCTTTTTAAGACTTTTTTTCATATTTTTATTATTTTCGCAGATCGAGTTCAAAAGGACATTTGAGGTGAAGTTTTATTTTTAAGATGAGAATGAAAAAAAGAAGTTATTAATTGAAATGAAGGCAGATAGTTTGTCACTGGGCCAAAGAAGGAGGTTTATCGGGAGGGGAAGTCAGCGTAGGGTTATTAAATAAGATAATTATTTATGGGGTGTCAACTACAGGTTCAATATACGTTTCATCTTTTGAATCAGTTCCATAAAATAATTCATCATATTCTCTCTCTTGATACTAGAGTTACTCTCTTCACATAGTTCATAAGCAGTAGAATAATCATTATCCCATTTTGAGACATACACAATTTTAAATATTTAAGGTATATTACAAATCGATTGCAAAAAAACATAAAAAATAGGGGGGACAAGGAAATTTCAGACAAATTTAGTAACTGAATTTAGTGATTTGATGGGTTTGGGCTTATAAATAGTGCCTGAAAGGCCTTATTATTCCCTACATAAAAATTTAGGGTAATGAGAAATTCCGCTCTTTTGGGGGACACACCGAAATGTTGAACACAAATTTAGCAACTGAATTTAATGATTTGATGAGTTTAGGCTTATAAATAACGCCTAAAAGGCCATATTTTTCTCCTCGTGTAAATTTTGGGTAACGAGAAATTACGCTTTTTTGGGGTTACAACGAAATGTTGGACAAATTAAGTAACCGGATTTAGTTATTTGATGATAAGTTTTTTTGTGTTAAAGCACTATACGTGAAAGGCAATATACCCACTGATAAACTTTTAATTGCTAAATGAAAATCGGATATTCCATTATTCAATTTGGAAGATTTAAATTGTGAGATATTTCCGAATATAATAGACAATCCTGGGGACGAAGTTTGATCTCTTAGCAGATTGGTTCCGATAGATATTCCTTCTCGGAATGCATGTATAAGATATCCCAGGAAGAAGAAGAACAACAAAACCTATGATATAAATTGGTATCACACCAAGTGGGGGACGAATGATGAATTATTATAATGTATGACGAGGCTGTTAAAAGTTGCGTATACCCCTGAAATGGAAATATATGACATCTGGAGAAAAAATATGAAAGTATTTTATGAGTAGAGTAGAGTTAAGGTGTTCATTTTTATGTTGATTTTTCATCATGTAATTATCTCAATAAAAAATAGTTTGTTTGCATTACTTGCTATCTAAATTTGCTGTGTTCCTAAGTAATGCGCGAATTTTAGACACTGAAATTAAATTTGGACGAATCTACAGAGTTTAAACTTCGTGCATTTAAGCTTTTTTCATATTTTTTTTTTATTTTTGAGGATCGAGTTCAGAAGGACATTTGAGGTGAAGTTTCATTTTTAAGATGAGTATAAAAAAAATAAAGCTATTAATTGAAATGAAGGCGGATAGTTTGTCACTGGGCCGAAGAAGAAAGTTTATCGGGAGGGGAAGTCAGCGTAGGGCTATTAAAAAAGATCATTATTTATGGGGGGTCACCTACAGGTTCAATATACGTTTCATCTTTTGAATAAGTTCCATAAAATAGTTCATCATGTTCTCTCTCTTAATACTAGAGTTACTCTCTTCACATAGTTCATAAGCAGTAGAATAATCACTATCCCATTTTGAAACAAACACAATTTTTACTCTGAAAATATTTAAGGTATAGTATAAATGGCTTGCAAAAAACATGAAAATAGGGGGGGGAAAGGAAATTTCAGACAAATTTATTAACAGAATTTAGTGATTTGATGAGTTTGGGCTTATAAATAATGCCTGAAAGGCCTTATTATTCCCCTCATGAAAATTTAGGGCAATGAGAAATTTCGCTCTTTTGGGGACACACCGAAATGTTGAACGAATTTAGTAGCTGAATTTAATGGTTTGATGAGTTTAGGCTTATAAATAACGCATAAAAGGCCATATTTTTCTCCTCATGTAGATTTTGGGTAACGAGAAATTACGCTCTTTTGGGGGCACAACGAAATGTTGGACAAATTTAGTAATTGGATTCAGTTATGTGATGGGAAATGATGATTTGCAAAACGAAATTAATGCCTGAAAGGCCTTATTGTCCCCCTCATGAAAATTTAAGGGTAATGAGGGGTTACCCTCTTTTGGGGGGGACAACGAAATTTTGACAAATTTAGTAGCTGTATTTAGTGATTTAATGATTTTAGGCATATAAATAATGCCTAAAAGGAATTATTCTCCGAATTTAAATTTTGGGTAACGAGATGACTTCTTTACTTGAATATTCTCGTTTACTTGATTGATTTTGAGCCTATTTATCTTTCTTTCGACTCTGATTTTATTCAAATAGTAATGATAGCTAAACACAGCAACAAACCTGATTCACCTGCGAACACCCCTGCTACAACATTTAAATAAAGCAACAATATAAAAAGCTTTTACCTACTTCCACTTCGTAACCAAGAACTATTTGATTACACATCAAATCCAAAAACAGAGATAATTTTTTCTGCGTCATCAAAAGTATTGGATTCTTAACTTTACAGTTTTATGAAATGTAAATAAACAAATAGAAAAAGGTTTTTCAGCTAAAGTAAGGAACAAGCTTAGAACTTAAAATAAGTATAAATATTCTCTATTTTTTAAACATCTGCCTGTTTTCCAAATCATACCAGTCCTAACCAAGATATAATTTTCGGTATCATCCCCTTAAAATCATGGTTTAATTGCTTTAAAGCGTGTAAATAAATAACTGTACATTGATTAGAATCGTCTTACGTTTAAATTTGCATTTTAAGTTGGATTAAAAGGATTATTATAGTACGTTTAACTATGGAAAAAATAATATTCTGCTGCCTTGTCTGAGCGCCCATACTAATGTTATATTTGTTATTATTACAGAAACTTTTTTTCCACAAAGGATAATTTTCAACTAAAGTAAAGAGCTGCTACATTTAATCAAAGATGAGCAGAAATAAAATCCAATAATTGTTCAAGCGTAATTTTTTTGTAAACCTAGTTCTAATGTTATATTTATTAGTATGACAGAAATTTTTTTCCAAAGAGGATATTTTTCATCTAAAAGTAAAGAGCTGCTACATTAAATCACAGATGAGCAGAAATAAACTCTAATAATTGTTCAAGCACAAATTTTCTATAAACTTAGTTCTAATGTTATATTTGATAGTATGGCAGAAACTTTTTCGTTTCCACAAAGGTTATTTTTCAAATAAAAGTAAAGAGCTGCTACGTTAAATATAAGATGAGCAGAAATAAAGTCCAATAATTGTTCAAGCACAAAATTTCTGCAAACTTAGTTCTAATGTTTATTTATTAGTATGACAGAAACTTTTTTTTCCATGATGGATAGTTTTCAACTAAAAGTAAAGAGCTGCTACATTAATAAAATAAAGCCTATGAATAATATTGCTTTGTGTTGGGTTATACATAAAGTCAAAAAGTAATTTTATTACTTTTCGTAATTTTATTACTATGATTTATACATCATACTTAACCATAGGGTAGGACTTAGGAGGAATATTAAGAAAAGGACTTGTATCGAATTGATAAAATAAAGCCTTTGAATAATATTGGATTGTGTTGGGGTATATATAAAGTCAAAAAGTAATGTTGGGAGTGGAAAAAGATGTGTAATCCAAGTTGAAATAACGGATTTAGGAGGAATATTAAGAAAAGAACATGTATTGAATTAATAGAATAAAGCCTTTGAATAATATTGTTTGGTGTTGGGATATACATAATGTCGAAAAGTAATGTTGGAAATGGAAAAAAGATGTGTACTCCAAGTTGAAAAATGGATATAGGAGGAATATTAAGAAAGGAAACATGTACTGAATTTATGGAGTTAGGCCATTGAATAATATAGTTTAGTGTTGGGGTATACTTAAGGTCGAAATGTAAAGTTGGGGAGTGGAAAAAGATATGTACTCCAAGTTGAAATAACGGGTTTAGGAGGAATATTAAGAAAAGAACTTGTCCCTGAATGATTGGTTTGTGTTGGGAAAATAAAGCCTTTGAATAATATTGGTTTGTGTTGGGATATACGTAAAGTCGAAAAAGTAATGTTAGGAGGGGGAAAAAAGATGTGTACTTCAAGTTGAAATAACGGATTTAGGAGCAATATTAAAAAAAGTACTTGTTCTCAATTAACAAAATAAACCAATTGAATAATATTGGTTTGTGTTGGGATATGTATTTTTTAAGCAATAAACATGTTTTAGCTTACTTTCCATTTTCATCTATGATTTATACATCATGTTTAACCATAGGATAGGATTTAGGAGGAATATTGAGAAAAGATCTTTTTATCGAATGGTAAAATAAATAATTTAAAAATATTGTTTGGTGTTGGGGTATACATAAAGTCGAAATGTAAATTTTGGGAGTGGAAAAAGATGTGTACTCCAAATTGAAATAACAGATTTAGGAGGAATATTAAGAAAAGAACTTGTTCTGAATTGATAAAATAAAGCCTTTGAATAATATTGGTTTGTGTTGGAATATACATAAAGTCGAAAATTAATGTTGGGAGGGGAAAAAAGATTGTGTACTCCAAGTTGAAGAAATGGATTTTAGGAGGAATATTAGAAAAGAACTCGTATCGACTTGATAAAATAAAGCCTTTGAATAATATACTTTTGTGTTGGGATATAAATAAAGTCGAAAAGTAATGTTGGGAGGGGGAAAAAGATGTGTACTCGAAGTTGAGAAAATGGATTTAGGAGGAATATTAAGAAAAGAACTCGTATCGAATTGATAAAATACAGCCATTGAATAATATAGGTTTGTGTTGGTATATACATAAAGTAAGAAAGCAATTTTTCCTAATATTTTATGTTGCTTCTATGTATTTTTTTAAGCAATAATCATGTTTTTAGCTTACTTTCCATTTTCATCTATGATGTATGCTTCATACGTAACCATAGGATAGGATTTAGGAGGAATATTAAGAAAATAACTTGAATCGAATTGATAAAATAAAGCCTTTGGATAATATTGGTTTGTGTAAGGGCATACATAAAGTCGAAAAGTATTGTTGGGAGTGGAAAAAGATGTGTACTCCAAGTTGAAATAACGGATTAGGAGGAATATTAAGAAAAAAAAACTTGTATTGAATTGATAAAAATAAAGCCTTTTGAATTAATATTGTTTTGGTGTTGGGAAATACATGAAGTCGAAAAGTAATGTTGAGAGTGAAAAAAAGATGTGTACTCCAAGTTGAAAAATGGATTAGGAGGAATATTAAGAAAAGAACATGTATTGAATTTATAAAATAATGCCATTGAATAATATTGTTTGGTGTTGGGTATACATAAAGTCAAAATGTAAAGTTGGGGAGTGGAGAAAGATGTGTGCTACAAGTTGAAATAACTGATTTAGGAGGAACATTAAGAAAAGAATTTGTTTCTGAACTGATAAAATAAAAACCTTTGAATAATATTGGTTTGTGTTGGGATATACATAAAGTCGAAAAGTAATGTTACGTTCTAGGTTACGTGCGCGTGCACGTAACCTAGTGTCAATTAAGCCTAAAAGGTCAAATAATCTCCATGAAAATTACACTTTTAGATTCAGCATGTCGGAGAAGACATCATTTTATACATTCAGAACAAGTTCTTTTTCTTAATATTCCTTCTAAATCCGTTATTTCACTTGAAGTACACACCTTTGTTTCCCCTCCCAACATTACTTTGGACTTTATGTATATCCCAAACACAAACCAATATTATTCAAAGGCTTTATTTTTATCAATTCAGAGCAAGTTCTTTTGTTAATATTCCTCCTATATCCGTTATTTCAACTTGGAATACACATCTTTTTCCACTCCCCAACTTTACATTCCGACCTTATGTATACCCAACACCGAACAATACTATTCATGGCATTATTTTATAAATCAAATACATGTTCTTTTCTTAATATTCCTCCTAAATCTATTTTTTCAACTTGGAGTACACATCTTTTTTCACTCCCAACATTACTTTTCGACTTTATGCATATTCCAACACCAAACCATATTATTCAAAGGCTTTATTTTATCAATTCAATACATGTTCTTTGCTTAATATTTCTCCTAAATCCGTTATTTCAACTTGGAGTACACATCTTTTCCACTCAAAACAATACTTTTCGACTTTATATATACTCCAGCACAAACCAAATATTATTCAAAGGCTTTATTTTATCAATTTGACACAATTTCTTTTCTTAATATTCCTCCTAAATCCGTAGTTTCAACTTGGAGTACACATCTTTTTCTAGTCCCCAACTTTACATTTCAACTTTGTGTATACACCAACAGCAAACAATATTATTCAAAGCCATTACTTTATAAATTCAATACATGCTCTTTTCTTAATATTCCTCCTTAATCAATTTTTCAAACTTGGAGTACACTTATTTTTTTCCAATCCCAACATTACTTTTCGACTTTATGTATATCCCAACATCAAATAATATTATTCAAAGGCTTCATTTTATCAAATTCAATACATGTTCTTTTCTTAACATTCCTCCTAAATCCGTTATTTCAACTTGGAGTACACACATTTTTCCACTCCCAACATTACTTTTCGACTTTGTGTATACCCAACACAAACCAATATTATTCAAAGGCTTTATTTTATCAATTCGATACAAGTTCTTTTCTTAATATTCCTCTCTAATCCTATCCTATGGTTAAACATGATGTATAAATCATAGATGAAAATGGAAAGTAAGCTAAAACATGCTTATTGCTTAAAATATGCATAGAAGAACATGTTCTTTTCTTAATATTCCTCCTAAATCCATTTTTTGAACTTGAAGTACACATTTTTTCCCCTCCCAAAATTACTTTTCGACTTTATGTATATCCCAACACAAACTAATATTACTCAAAGACTTTATTTTATCAATTCAGAACAAATTTTATTTCTTAATATTCCTCCTAAATCCTCTATTTCAACTTGAGGACACATCTTTTTCCCCCTCCTAACATTGCTTTTGCGACTTTATGTGTATCCCAACACAAACCAATATTATTCAAAGGCTTTGGTTTATCAATTCAGAACAAGTTCTTTTCTTAATATTCCTCCTAAATCCGTTTTTTTCAACTTGGAGTACACATCTTTTTCCACTCCCCAACTTTACATTTATACCTTATGTATACCCCAACACTAAAACAATATTATTCAATGGCAATATTTTATAAATTCAATACATGTTCTTTTCTTAATATTCGTCCTAAATCCATTTTGCAACTTGGAGTACACATCTTTTTTTCAAGTACACTTTTCGACTTTATATATACCCCAACAAATACCAATATTATTCAAAGGCTTTATTTTATCAATACAGAACAAGTTCTTTACTTATATTCCTTCTAAATTCGTTATTTCAACTTGGAGTACAAATCTTTTTTCACTCCCAACTTTACATTTCGACCTTATGTATACTCCAACAGTAAACAATATTATTCAATGGCATTATTTTTATAAGTTCAATACATGTTCTTTTCTTAATATTCCTCCTAAATCCATTTTTCAACTTGGAGGCACACATCTTTATTTCCAGTACACTTTCCGACTTTATATATACCCCAACACATACCAATATTATTCAAAGGTTTTATTTTATCAATTCGAGACAAGTTCTTTTCTTTAATATTCCTCCTAATTCCTATCCTATGTGCACATGTTTTTTCCACTCAAAACATTACTTTTTGACTTTATACATACCCCAACACAAACCTATATTATTCAAAGGTTTTATTTTTATCAATTCGACACAAGTTCTTTTCTTAATATTCCTCCTAAATCCTATCCTATGTACACATCTTTTTCCACTCAAAATAATACTTTTCGACTTTATATATACCCAAACACAAACTAAAATTATTCAAAGGCTTTATTTTATCAATTCGACAAAACAAGTTCTTTTCTTAATATTCCTTCTAAATCCTATCCTTTGGTTAAGCATGATGTATAAATCATAGATGAAAATGGAAAAATAAGCTAAAAAATGTTTATTGCTTAAAAATAAATGAAACAAAAATACAAGAAACATAAAATATATTAGAAAAATTACTTTTCGACTTTATGTATATCCCAACACAAACCAATATTATTCATAGGCTTTATTTTATTAATGCAGCAGCTCCTTACTTTTAGTTGAAATATGTCCATTGTGGAAAAAAGTTTCTGTCATACTAATTAATAAAATATTAGAACTAAGTTTACAGAAAATTTGTGCTTGAACAATTATTGGACTTTATCTCTGCTCATCTTTCATTTAATGTAGCAGATCTTTACTTTTAGTTGAAAAATATCCTTTGTGTAAACAAAAACTGTTCTGCCTTACTATCAAATATAATATTAGAACTACGTTTATAGAAAATTTGTGCTTGAACAATTATTAGAGTTTATTTCTGCTCATCTTTGATTTATTGTAGCAGCTCTTTACTTAATTGAAACATATGCTTTCTGGAAAAAAAGTTTTTGCCATACTAACAAATATAACATTAGAACTAAGTTTCCAGAAAATTTACGCTTTAACAATTATTGGACTTTATTTCTGCTCATCTTTGATTAAATGTAGCAGCTCTTTGCTTTTAGTGGAAAAACATCCTTTGTGGAAAAAAAGTTTTGTAATACCAATAAATATAACATTAGTATGGGCGCTCTGACAAGGCAGCAGAATATTATTTTTTCCATAGTTAAACGTACTATAATAATCCTTTTCATCCAGCTTAAATTGCAAACTTTAAACGTAAGAAGATTCTAATCGATGTACAATTATTTATTTCCAAGCTTTAAAAGCGATTAACCATGATTTTAAGGGGCCAATATTTCAAATTATATCTTGGCTAGGACTGGGTATGATTTGGAAAACAGACAGAAGTTTAAAAAAATAGAGAGTGATTATATTTATTTTAAGTTTTAAACTTGTTCCTTACTTTAGCTGAAAAACCTTTTATATCTGTTTAATTACATTTCATAAAACTGTAAAGTCTTAAGAATCCAATACTTTTGATGACGCAGAAAAAAAAAAATTATCTCTGTTTGGATTTGATGTGTAATCAAACAGTTCGTGGTTACGAAGTGGAAGTAGGTAAAAGCATTTTTATATTGTTGCTTTATTTAAATGATGTAGCAGGGGTGTTCGCAGGTGAATCGGGTTTGTTGCTGTGCTTAGCTATCATTACTATTTGAATAAAATCAGAGTCGAAAGAAAGATAAAAATAGGCTCAAAATCAATCAAGAATAGGAGAATATTCATGTAAAGAGGTCATCTCGTTACCCAAAAAGTTTTACATTAGGAGAAAAATAAGTCCTTTTAGGCATTATTTATAAGCTAAACTCATTAAATCACTGTTGCTAAATACAGTTGCTAAAATACAGTTGCTAAATTTGTCTAACATTTCGTTGTCCCCCAAAAGACCGTAACCCCTCATTACCCTAAATTTTCATGAGGGGGACAATAAGGCCTTTCAGGCATTAATTTCGTTGTGCAAATCATCATTTCTTATCAAATAACTAAATTCGGTTACTAAATTTTGTCCAACATTTCTTTGTGCTCCCAAAGGAGCGTAATTTCTCGTTACCCAAAATTTACATGAGGAGAAAAATATGGCCTTTTAGGCGTTATTTAGAATTCTAAACTCATCAAATCATTAAATTCAGTTACTAAATTTGTTCAACATTTCGGTGTGTCCCCAAAAGAGCGTAGTTTCTCATTTCCCTTAATTTTCATGAGGGGAATAATAAGGCCTTTCAGGCATTATTTTTATTAGCACAAAACTCATCAAATCACTAAATTCAGTTACTAAATTTGTGTGACATTTCCTTGTCCCCCCCCCCCATTTTTCATGCTTTTTGCGATTCATTTGTACTATACCTTAAATATTTTCAGAATAAAATTGTTTATGGCTCAAAATGGGATAATGATTATTCTAGTGCTTATGAACTATGTGAAGAGAGTAACTCTAGTATCAAGAGAGAGAACATGATGAATTATTTTATGGAACTGATTCAAAAGGTATATTGAACTGTAGGTGACACCCTATAAATAATGATTTTTTTTTAATAACCCTACGCTGATTTCTTCTCCCGATAAACTTTCTTCTTTTGCCCAGTGACAAACTATCGGCCTTTATTTCAATTAATAACTTTATTTTTTTTCATACTCGTTTTAAATTTAAAACTTCACCTCAAATGTCCTTCTGAACTCGAACCTCAAAAGTGAAAAAAATATGAAAAAAAGGGCTTAAATGAATGAATTTTAAAACTCTGTAGATTCATCCAAAATTTAATTTCATTGTCTAAAGTTCGCGCATTACTTAGGACCAAAGCAAATTTAGATAGCAAGTAATGCAAAAAAACATTTTTATTGAGATAATTACATGATGAAAATCAACATAAAAATTAACACCTTAAATCTACTCATTAATTACTTCATGTCTTTTTCTCCAGATGTCATATATTTCCATTTCAGAGGTATATACAACTTTCAATAGCCTCGTCATACAT
Organism: Artemia sinica; assembly: GCA_027921565.1. Taxonomy (NCBI): domain Eukaryota; kingdom Metazoa; phylum Arthropoda; class Branchiopoda; order Anostraca; family Artemiidae; genus Artemia; species Artemia sinica. The sequence continues at coordinate 53,920,557 of CM051272.1, forward strand.
TATAATAATTCATCATTCGTCACCCACTTGGTGTGATTCCAATCTATATTACAGGTTTTGTTGTTCTTCTTCTCCCTGGGATATCTTATACATGTATTCCGAGAAGGAACATCTATCGGAACCCATCTGCTAAAAAATCAAACTTCGTCCCCAGGATTGTGTATTTTATTCGGAAGTATCTCACAATTAAAATCTTCCAAATTGAATAATGGAATATCCGATTTGCATTTGAAAATTAAAAGTTTATCAGTGGGTACATTGCCTTTCACTTATAGTGCTGTCACACCAAAAAAAAACTACTTCTCATCAAATAACTAAATCCGGTTACTAAATTGGTCCAACATTTCGTTGTGCTCCCAAAAGAGCGTAATTTCTGGTTACCCAAAATTTACATGAGGACAAAAATATGGTCTTTTAGGCGTTATTTATAAGCCTAAACTCATCAAATCATTAAAATCAGTTACTAAATTTGTCTGATATTCTCTTGTCCCCCCCCCTATTTTCCTGTTTTTGCAATCCATTTGTACTATACCTTAAATATTTTCAGAGTAAAAATTGTGTATGTCTCAAAATGGATAATGATTATTCTACTGCTTATGAACTATGTGAAGAGAGTAACTCTAGTATCAAGAGAGAGAACAACATGAATTATTTTATGGAACTGATTCAAAAGATGAAACGTATATTGAACCTGTAGGTGACACCACATAAATAATGATCTTTTTAATAACCCTACGCTGACTTCCCCCTCCCGATGAACTGTCTTTTTTTGCCCAGTGAAAAACTATCTGCCTTCATTTCAATTAATAACTTTATTATTTTTTTCATACTCATATTAAAAATAAAACTTCACCTCAGATGTCCTTCTGAACTCGATCTGCAAACATAATAAAAATATGAAAAAAAGGCTTAAAACTAACAAAGTTTAAACTCTATAGATTCGCCTGAAATTTAAATTCTGTGTCTGAAGTTCGCGCATTACTTAGGAACAAAGAACTATTCAAAGTTTCGTGAAGTCTGCAAACTGTATCTAGCCGTTTAATTTAGCAGATCGGTCAAAAATGTGTTTGAAAATAGATGTTTTTTGATGTGCATAATTTCTGAAAATGATGGTAATTTTTTTTTAATATTGATTTTATTGTTGGATATTTTGCATGAATAACTGAAGTGGATAAGGTTAGTAATTTTTAGAATTCGTAATCAGGAATTATTTAGGTTATGGGGAACTTTAAAAAGATACATTCTAAATTTTCATGTTTCATAATGTTAAGCAAGGAAGTGTCAGAATTGAATTTTCTAACCATTCACTTGTCTAAGTCCCGAAAGATGAGGTCTGATATGACGTTCTGATAACTTTCTTCTTATACATTTATAACTCTTAATGGACCCTCTATACTGAAAATTGGGGGGTTTCCTCAAAAAGCTGTAGGGAGGGGACTCCTTGGTGGTTGGGGAGAGGGGTCCCTTGGAAGTTGAGGTCCTTGATGGTTTTAGGTCATTGGTGCTTGCGGTCCTTGAAGGTTCATACCCATAATCATCTCACTTGTTGATTTCTAAGGATTTCTAAGGATTGTTCTGAATTTCTCTATTACAATTCTTTTCTTGGCATCTACATCTTTATTAGTATCAACTTTTTAGTATACAAGAATGCTAAAACATATTTTATATTGACAAACACTGCTCAATGGTACTTGTGTATTATACAGAACACAGTAGAGAAGCAAAGCTAGGTCAAGTCACAAGGTCATCTTGACACCGATGACTCTAATACTTTCATCTTTGTAACATAGTCCATTGCTAAAAAATATTTTATATCGCTTACATCTCATATTTTGTGCTTGTCTATAGTAACGACCACAGCCGAGAAATAAAGCTATGTCATTTCACGTGATCTTTTCTTGGCGCCTACGGCTCTATTACTTTTCAACTTTTAGCATACTCCAATGCTAAACAATATTTTATTTGCAATATGTGTATTATACAGAACACAGCCATGAAGTAAAGCTAAGTCAACTCACATGTGTCTCTCTGTTTCACCCAAATTATCCTTTAAATGTCTCAAACTGTTTCGCTCAAATAATCCCCTAAAAATGTCAATTAATCTGTTACGCCCAATGAATCCCCTAAAATGTCAATTATGCTCTGACAGTTCCTTTGTTGTGGCAACTGTGCGCTGATACATTTTGTTCCTCAAATGTTTCAAAACAACTGATATCTTAGGATTGAAGCGTAAACAACTTATACGGTTGAATTATAACAAAAACAGATAATACGTAGTTTTGACAAGCATATTACAAAAATCCAGTGCTAATCAATTCTCAGAAATCTGGTGTGATGTAACACCCGGTTGGATTCAATGAGATTGTGACTGTGACGTCACTCAGCTTAGCATCTTCTGTGGGTTTCCTTTGAAATAGGTGTGTGATCTTGTACTATTATTATTCTAGCCCCCGATTGACTTAGAAGTAGGCTTGTGATCTTGTACTAGTAGCATTATAGCCCTCTGTTTGGCCTAAAAATAGGCTTGTGATCTTGTACTAGTCGGAGTCGGACCCCCCCCCCCCCCCCCCCTCCCCTACTTATGCAAGGTCTGTAACTTAGGCAAGATGCCCATTGATCAGATATAAGGTTTTCTGTGGAAGGGGGTGGTCGTATAAACTTGGGGGGGGGGGCTCATTTGATTGGAAATCGAAATCTTTAGTTTCTTTTTAAGAGTCCAAGTGATAAAGGTAACCCCATCCCTCCCTAACTTCCTTCTCTCCCAAATTTATCCGATCAAAATTTTGAGATAGTGTACCGTGAGCAAAATGCGATATATTTAAAATACAAAGATTCTTTCCTTCTAAAGATGATTCTGACAGAAATTAAATGTCAGAAATATTAATATTCTGACAATATAGAAATATTAAATTTAAACAAGATTATTTTGAAGATGACAGTGATGAGGAAAACTTTGAAAAATTTTTAGCAATGAAAAATCTAGTTATTCCTAAGAAAATATCCTTAATACCAGGATTTTTTCCTGAAATAAAAACACCAAGAGATCCAAAAAGTTATTCATTGGCGAGCGCAGGAGAGCTAGATTATACAATATCTCCAAAAACCCAATTTTCCCCGATAGAATTTCGACCCCTGGTCCCCCCAAGAGATTTCCAGACGATATGGTTTCCCCTGCAACACCAATTGAAAGGCCCCTGTCATTACAGGAAGAATTAAACAGAGCTGTAGAAAACCCCCGGTATTACTGTAAAGAAAACTCCCCTGAAGATTTAACTAAAACAAACCTGCGAGAAGCTATGGATTTAATAAATTTCCCAATAAAAACGAGTCAAAGTACATTGCCCGAGAATAAATCTCCCAAGGATGACCAGCAAGGACAATATCATGATATAACTGTGTCCAAGGTCAAGCCTAAACAGTGGACTTCATGGGAGGGAAACCCTAGTGCAAAAAATGCCCCATCGCCCCTGAAAAATATGGCATTCAAACAGTGAGGAACCCCGCAAAACTATTGACTCCTCCCAAAGGTCTCAAGAATCTTTCAAATCTCCCGAGTTGAAAACTCAAGGCGAGGACTTAGAGAATAAACCTTCTACTTCCAGAGGAGTAGAAATTTACGAAGGAAGGGGAGGTGATGCCTCAAAAACGCGAGGTGCGACCTCTAAAGGTTCTAATGCGGATTCGTCGGAAACCAGTTCTGAAGAGTCTGATGGCGAATCAGACCATATAGTAGTTAAAGAAATAGGGAAATCAAGACCGACTTCAGCAGCCGCACACGCGAAACAAACGAAATTAAAAGGGCAAGAATTTTTTGAAAAAACAATACAAAAAGTTTGACCTTATTTCGCTAGAAAAACCGAAAAAGAAAAGACCGCAAAGAAGTCGAGGAGAAAAATAACGACACAGTCAGGCAGAACGGTTAAAAAACCTGACAGATGGAAATATCCCTAATTAATGTAAAGACAAATTTGTGGGAAGCCTGGGGAGAAACTCAAAACCCATGCAGCGTTAAATTTGTTGAGTTTTGGCGGTCTCCTTGGATTTTCCATGAGAAAATCGACCCATGTCCTAACCAAGATGGATGTTATCCAAAACAAGAAATTAATCCCATATATACGAAATATTTTGTCTTAGTGCAGATTATAATTATTTTAGGCCTACACAGAAAATAGGATACCAGTGTAATTATGTGCTGCACACTTGCTTATTCATGTGTTTCTTACTCGAGAAATATAATGTAAAATTAAATTGTATAGCGATTACTAGCTACGCTTTAAAGTTATATCTCAACCCAGTCATAGAGGTATATCACGACCAGAATAAAGCTCGAAAGTCCTAACTTGACTTTCCTAACCCTATCTAGTCCTAAAATACTTATTCTGTTTTTTAACGCCTACAAACCAGTTTTCTTTGGCCAATGCCACAAAATGATTATATAATGAAAAAAATAACCTAAGTTAAAAATTAAAGTGTTCTTGAAAAAATATAATAATAACAAAGTAGTAAACAAACGAATTTTGCGAAAAACGGGTAAAATTAATGATAAATTAATTATAGAAACAAAAAATAAGATGAGGCTTAAGAATATCATCATAATCCTCGTTGTTCACGCAGTGGCCCAAGATATTGTAAAACATGGAGTAATATTCAAGCATGAAAATTCATTGCTAGGCAGCCATGATGCAAGGAAGATCTTTATGAAACTGGACCCCAAACCCTTCGAGACCTTGTTTCAACAAGTAACAAGACTAGAAAGAAACACGAATGAACTCAAAGGATCGACCAAATTCTGGTGGAAACATGCTACTGGCCGTATGTTCGTATTCGCGACTTCCCTGACCATAAGAACCAAATTGACTTTTAATTACGGAAAAATCCTGAGACTAAGAAGGCGAAAACCAAGAGAAGAACACGGGGAAACAGCTGAAATGCAGAGGTTAAACCCGGAACCCCATGAGAACGTCTAAGCCAAGAAATAGGGAAGACATTAGAAAACGAGTGGGTATAGAGGTCTCCACTCGTCCTTGCTATGTCTTGTTCCCTCATTGTAGTATCGTTTACGTAAAAACCGTGTGGTTATGACGCGGCAACATGCGTTTTTTAAACAGCACGGACGTGCGTGAACAATGCAGGCATGAAATATGTTGTAAAATGAGACCTCAAATTAATCATGCAGCATAAACTCTGTTTAAATGATTATTTTAAATCTAATGTAAAATTAGCTAAGTGTTGAAAGAAGTTAAAATAAAGTGTATGTAGTAGTGTATATTAGAAAGCATAATATATCGTCGTTAGGCTATAACAACTTAGAAGAAACTTCTATGTATTGAATTTCACAATGGGAATTATGTCGTTTATTATTATAACCAACACGATAAAATTTGTTTTCTGTACTAATATTAGTGTATTTATTTAACTCTGTCTCATAGCGCAAAATTCATATACCCGATCAATACGTGACTTATTTGTACTATGAGTATTTACTTTAAAGAACGTGTGATTCTGCCTCGTTATTTTTATTACAGGAAGTGGATTGACACATTGGATATCGATCATTATAATGAGTTGCCCAGTGCAGATACAACCTAGTAGCATCTATTTTCAATCATACCTCAACCAACGAAGAGTACTCACCATAGACTCCAGGCAATTTTCATCCAAGCTTCGTTTACGAAAACAACAGTTACCCTCGATCGTTGTTTCCTCGACCATGAACCATATTACGTATCAGGTAACATTATATTTGAATCTCAGTATCCAGTGCACTATCGAACTACATAATCACATAAATTCTGAAAACCCCATCGATCATACAAGACATAAGCACATAAATATCGCCTTTGATAATCATTATGGACCCATATACCATATGACCGTATAGTTTATGATATTTGATGACCCAAAAACTATTTATGTGTCACAGACTTATGCGTCGAATCCCTTTCGGCCATCTCTAGACATCTATCCTATCCCCTCTGTGTGGAAAAGTTCATATCTCTGTTTACCCCATAAATGTTACGAGATAATTTCTGAAAAATGGACCTGGAAACCAAAATTAACCCCAGTGACCAACCCCTCAGTGACAATATACTCCTCCCACAAGTTAAAGACAATATGCTGAAGGAGTCACTATAGTTTGATGTCGACCTGTTCCAAATCCAAACTTCAATTCCCCCCGTGATTAACCTAGGAATCACCGCAAATGGTTAATAGACACAAGCCATGAGCTAACAATTTTATAAGAGACACAAATGAACAATATTATGGCGAGAATACATTCTCTATGTGCCTCAAAATATCCCAAAAATGATATGCTGAGAAGAAAATAAACGCACTCCCAGTGTTCGACCCCTAATGATAAGGCACCCTATGAACCGTCAAAAAGCAGGTGGGAATGAACTCTGATAGAATATTCCCACACCTGTAATTGGAAGCATCATTTCCCAGGTTGACAATCAGAGAAATCTTGTCGTGTGAACACAATCATCTGCTTGAACTGTCCCATGAAGAAACCATAACGCAATTGCTTCAAAATTTTGTCAAGACGAAAATAGTGAAGGACAATAATTTATAACAGAAGGATAGAGTGCGTCAAGGACTCGAATGGTGATGAAATAGATGTGAATTTACATATGTTATTTCTTAATAACTTTGATACACTCGAAAATCCCAATATCCTATCATTAACGTTGCGTAGCAAACATCCCCAGTGAAAGTGTTTTAATGTTACCAGTGAACATGGTAAGTGTTAGATGTAGAAAAAAAAAAATATCTTTAGTATAGTAGCTAGCCTAGAACCATGAATAATCTTAGTCCGGTAAACGAATTTTCGATAGGGATGTAGAATAAAATAAGAAAAGAAATAGAGAAAATTTTTAGCACTCCTGATTAAGCCATAACATAAATATAAAATAGTTAGGAAGAAGAAATAGTTAATAAAATGCGAACATTTCAAAAGCCCAAAGGCAAGCAAGTAAGTCATAATGACGGGACGTCATTAATTAATGGGACGGGAAATATGTACCGTGAGCAAAATGCGACATATTTAAAATACAAAGATTCTTTCCTTCTAAAGATGATTCTGACAGAAATTAAACGTCCCCTAATTGAGTTCAAATACCGCTTCCAAGAGTATAAATTCTTAATCAGCAAAAAGAGAAAATTGCATTCTAGCTTCAGTCAAACAACGACGCTAGTCGGTTTGAATTTCGCTAAGATAATTAGTAACAAAAAGATGCTACGCACAATATTTCTAAGGAAGTTTAAACTATAAGAGCCGTGTGAACGTTTGCATCATCAGAAATAATTAAGACAGATTATTGGACGAAGGGTTCGCATCCTTGGGTCACCTGAGCCAATTGTGAGCCAGTCCTCACAGCGCAGGACAAAAAAAAAACTATGTTTTTATAGTGGGGTAAAAGTGCTTTTTTTTGGAGTATTCGTAATCAGATTTGGAAGGATTCGTAAAGGAGAGTCAGGATCATTTAGACAGAATTTTTTTTTCGACGTTCATTGGTAAAGCAGAATCAGGATCAGTTAGACAGAATTTTTCGACGTTGATTCGAAAAGTAGATTCAGGACCATTTAGATAGAACTTTTTTCGATGTCCAAGCTTTGCAATTCTCTCATTGTTGTATCTCAGTCACCGTTGTGTCATTGAAGTGACCTACTGCTGTTCACCTAAATATGTAAGTCTCAATAAATCCATTGCTTTTTACCTGTGTTTATTTCATTTTATATGTCCGTATCTAGCCTAATGATAGCTAATTAGTTCGCATGTCTCCGAAGGCACGTTCCCAAGGAATCTGATCTCCAGATAGCTCGAGGAGAAGAGGTCACATCTATATGGCTACACATTTTATTTTCTCTTATTAATTGAGGGTGGCGTAAGCCTTGTTGGCACGATCTTTAGCGCTATAAGAGGCGCTATCGGAGAACCTATAAGGTGTAAGTTCACGGCTTCAAGGTACGATATTCGATTTGACGCGGTCAATATTTATGACCACAATTAAGTCCAGTCCTTTTCTTTCACCCCAACAATTTCTTTTATAGCAACAAATATCGTTCATTCACCGCTACAATAGCTATTTTGTTCAAAATAGTAAAAAGGCCAAATAAGTATACTTCTGGAGTTAAACCCAGCCCGGGCAACGGCTGTAAGTTATGCAAGCTGCTTATTTCTAATATATAAGGTTTTTATGGAAGGGCTGGTAAAATTTTATTGAAAATTGAAAGTTTTAGTGCCCTTGTTAAGGGTCAAAAGTGATCAAAGGGCAACCAGTCCCCTCGATAGCCCTTTTTTTCAAATGCATCAGATCAAATTTTTTAGATAGGCATTTCGCTCAAAATCTTTTAAAGGTCAAATAACTATGCATTCAATAGCTATGCCATATAAGGTTCTTATGGAAGGGGTGGTCGTATAAACTTTTATCTGTAATCGAAAGTTTTAGTGCCCTTGTTAAGAGTAAAAAGTGATCAAAGGGCAACGAGGTCCCTCCAAACCCCCTTTTTTCCTCAAATACATAAGATAAAAATTTTTAGATAGCCATTTCGCTCAAAAATCGTTTACAGGTCAAATAACTATGCCTCCAGGGTTGACACACCTCCCTCCAGCCTCCGGGGAAGGGCTATAAGTTATGTAATCTGTTCATTGTTGACATTGGAAAAGAGTGCATGCTTGATCCTGGGTCTCCATAAAGGCTTAGGGTATTGAGGTGAAACTTTTAGGAATTGTTTGAGAGAGATATCGAACACAATCAAAAACTCAATTTTCTTGTTGGTTGTGAAAAAGGAACATCAAGGTTATCTAAAGAACGACTGAGGGTATTAAGTTGAAAATTTCAAGGTGTGTTCAGGAGATGTTTTAAAATAGATTTTAAGTTAACCAAATCCCGTCCTCCTTGCTCTTTTTAGGCCCCCCTCTGCTCAACACTGATCAGAATTATAGAATTGTCTTTTGTTTAAACTAGTCAAAGGGTCTAATAGCTATATTTCCAGGAATGTCATGCCCCCATAGCCCCGGGGCAAGGATTGTAATTACGTAATTTGCCCATTGTTTACCTGCAGCATTTATCGTTAGGGTGTGTTCTACGAAATCAAGGTGCTTTTTGCTTCCGTTTATAAAAAAAGCAGGATCTGCAATATTTAAGAACGGATGAGGGCATTAAGTTGAAACTTTCAGGACATTTTTTAGGGGGGGGGGGGGGGGTCACGAAAAGTGGTCGCAGGGCTACCAACTCCTTCTCGTGCCTTTTTAATTGCAATCCCTCCAAAAATATCTTATCAAAATTTTGAAATAGACATCTTGTTCAAGAAAGTCATAAGTTCATATAACTATGCCTAGGGTGATGACATAATCACCCATGGGTTTGGAGGAGGATGCTGAACACAATAAAAACACAATGTGTGTCTGCTGATTGTCAAAAGTACTTATCATCAATATCTAAGGAGCGCTAGAGGGTATTAAATGAAAATTTCAGGGGATGTTGAAGAGCTACCGGAGGGTAGCAAATAAACATGCAAAAGGTACTAATATAAATCAATAAATAAATCTGAAAACGAGTAAAAATTAAATTGAATAAGCAGCTCAAACATAAAACGAACAAAGATCACTACAAACAAGGGTTTGGCTACTGCAACCTACCTGTAGAAGTCGAAAGCCTACTGCGTCATTTGCGCTTAAAACGGATTATATTACAAATATTTTCTTTTATGCTGACAAAACTGAAAATCGAAATTACAGTGAAATAGAATCTTGAACTGCTGAACTTTTACCAATTAATACCATTATGCTTCAAATATTCAGTTTAATTTTATTAGTTCTTTTGAAGGACTGTTCAAGACACATATAGTTTTACAAACCCTTGTTTGAAGTGATTTCTGTTCGTTTTAAGCTTGATTTGCATATTCAATTTAAGTTTTAATCGTTTTAAGATTTATTTATCCATCTATATTAGTACCCGCTGTATGTTTGTTTACTTTGATTATTTATTTAATATCTGTTCGTTTTGGAGTTTCATTTATCCTTTAATAGTAATTTCTGGTCGTTTTGAGTTTAGATGATTATAGGAATTTATTTCTGCTGCTCTTAGGTTTAATACAGATCTTTACTTTTCTTTAAGCAACTTCTTTTTTTTAATTTTAAAAAAATAACCAATATTATAAAATGACTGGTAAAAAAAATATTGTTGATAATAGTTTTTTTCTAACCACGTTCGCGGCATTTCAAATTCTTGCTTTTGTATCAATAGTGTGACGTTAAAATCAATGAAGAAAACTGCTCATCCATAAATCTTCGCTCTTTTAACGACAGGCGTGACTGAAATACTGCTTTGGCGCGATAAATTGGTATGAATGAATGATTGTATTCAGTGATTAAACCCGTACAGAGTATTTCACTATCTAGTCTACAAAATACAGCATAAAAAAATCAGAAACTGAAAAACAACAACACAATACTAAATACCACAAAGAAACAAGGAAAAATAATGAGTAGACAACATTTATTAATAGTAAGTAAATGATTGGGAAGAAGAAGAAGAAGAATAGAATAGAGACAAAAAGAGAAGATAAACTGGTATCAACAATTGGAAGGAACACTTGATATATCAAAACACTGAAAACTTTCAAATATTGCCAAGAATTTAAAACTTCAGAACAAGCATAAGGTTCAAACACAAAAGTGTTTTAGAGTTATAACTTAAGTGACATATCCGAAGTTTTTATTTTCTTTTCAAACTTTGAATTTCAAACTCAAATATATCAGTAATTGTCTCTAGAAATAAAACAATCATTAACAACAATTTTCTGTTAGCCCACAGAAAAATATTTGTTGGTGAAATCTTGCCTAACAATTTTTTTCGCAAAACGGCTGACTACGCCCGCGCTTTCTGTGTAGTGAACCACACACCGACAGATTTGTTTGGTAGGGGGGGGGGGGGGCTGAAATTTCAGAAGGAGCATAGAAAGACGCAAAAATGCTCAAGATTTGGAGGGAGCACAGGGACAAAGGCCACCTTGTGCAGTTGCCAGCAGTAGTGCCGTTCCTAGGGTTGGTGGTGCCCGGGGGAAAATTAATTGCCCTCCCGTTTCAGATATAAGTAAAAAAGTCAAACCAAAGTAAACATTTGATCAAAGTAAGCAATCCCCTAGCCGTGGAATTCCCCCCAGTTGCAGCGCCCGAGGAAGTTGGCCCTGTCGCCCCCCTCCCTAGGAACGGCTCTCACCAGCAGGGTCATTTCATTGGAGCGGGCGAAAAACTAAACAGATGGAAGAGTGAATCCACAGAAAATCTTACCAGTAAAGAATCCAATGTCGTGGTATTTTGTGATCAGAAACAATATTTAAATGGACAATGCCTCATCATTAGGGGCAGTAAAAAAAAAAAAAATACAAGAGGGTTAGTAATAGAATCAGTTTGATTATAAAATCACCATGGTCATCCCCATAGTAAAAAAAAACAAAAAAAAACAAAAAAACATTCACACTAAAGATTTGTAGTTTTATAATTATTATTAATAATATGTTTTATGTTACAATATGTTACAATAACAACATGCTAAAATGTAGTTTTATTTTAAAAATAATAGTTATTTAATAAGAGAATACAGTTTCAATATATCTTTATGCTAACACTACAATTATTCTAAGCAAATTATTTTCAGTTTTATTCTATGTTAAAACGAATCATATTTCATCTTTGGTATATTAATTCAGTTCAGTTCAGTTCAGTTTATTTTAACATCAAAATACAGTTAACAAATATATGCCAATACCCGCCCCAAGACCCAAAAAGATACCAAAAAGCACTTGCGACTGGGCGGGTACATACAACTCATTTACTAATTAATGATTAAAAAAAATTAATGAAATGATTAATGAATAAAAAAAAACAAAAAACACTAAAAAACAACAGAAAAAAATCAATCTCTCATCAATTCATTTAATAATATAATAATAATAATAATAATAATAAAAAAAAAAAAAAAAAAACTATGAACCTTGACCTAACAAATATTTCCGATATTCTAAAAAAAAATCTCTTTCATGGCACCATAATAGGAAAATGATGTCAAAATTTGGGATAAATGATGTTTTTTAGTAAAACTAGTTTTTGCCCTGTATTCCTCTGCCGGGAAAGTATTTATTTTTCATTGCTAGGAAATTTCTTTCTTTTCCTATTTTTTAAACTCCACTTTTTTTTTTTTACATTTTTTACATTGATTAAAAAAATAAAATATACATAAGATAATACTGACAGAGCGTGGACAAAGAACCATATATTACGCGAAAAAAGTTTTTACCAAGACCGTATCCAGGGGGGGGTAGGGTGCTTGAAATCCCTCCCAAAATGTTTTTTCTGACTCGTAAAAACGTGACAAAAAATGAATTTAAACCATTTCTTATAAGTTTAAAAAAATTGTTTGCCCCCCTCTCCCGAAAAAATCTTTTTTAACACTCCCCTAAGAAACCTTGATACGGTCCTAGGTATTACCAAAAATATTTTTTTTTTATGTAAATATTTTTTTTTTGTGTGTAATTTCGAATACCCTCTTAGGCATTTTGCAAGAAGCAGTGCTACCGCGAAGCACTGAAACTTAAAAAAAAAAAAAAAAAAAAAAAAAAAATCCATGTCCAAATATTTCCATAGTATTAGGAAAAACTCAATTTGAAAAAAAAAAGAAATGTTAGTGAAAATTAAGCCAATCACACTTAGTACCAAACAGATGAAGAACTTGTAGCTTTCCTTTGAATGTGTAGTTCTTTTTGGGAGTCAACAGATCGTCAATGGATGAATTTTTATGAACTTTTGTTCAGGCTTTTTAGCCTTGTCAAATTTAATTAATTAGTTTTGCTATTTATTGTGATGGTTCATCGTGGAAATCCTGACAAAAATGTGGTACTGCTCTGAAAACTTCATAAGTTTCAAACAACCAGCAGAAGAATCTATGAAAGTTTGCTGTTTTCAATCATGAACAGACCTAACAAAGATCCAGGAGGTAGATTTTATGTTTATATTAATGTCCTTGGTACTTGAGACTATTTAATCAAATCCATGTAGCACTGAATCCCATGCATTAGAATAAACTTATTTTTTATTAAAAGTAAATTTTGACCCTTGTCAAAACAGTTCGTGGTAACGAACTGTAAGTAAGGAGCGACCCGGCTCAACTGTAACCGAAACTCTGAAAAATGGGATTTTGATACCAATAGATACATCAAAAGATTCAGATTTTTAATACTAATTTCAAATGTACAAGTTTCATCAATCTTAGTTCTACCCATAAGAAGTTACAAGCCTGGGAAAATTTGGCTGATTTTCGAAAAAAAGGAGGAAGACCCCCCTAAAAAGCTATAGAACCTAAATGAAAATCACACCATCAGATTCAGCGTATCAGAAAACCCAACTGTAGAGGTTTCAAAGCTCCTATCTGCAAAAATGTAGAGTTTTGTATTTTTTTGTCACAAGAAAGATCACGGATGCGTGTTTATTGGTTAGTTTTTTTGTTTTTTGTTGTTTTTTTTTTCCCAGGGGTGATCGTATCGACCCAGTGTTCCTAGAATATCGTGGAAGGGCTCATTCGAACGGAAATTAAAAAGTTCTAATGCCATTTTAAAGTGACCAAAAATTGGAGGGCAACTAAGCCCCTCCCACGCTCGTTTTTTCCCAAAATCACGGATCAAAATTTTTGAGATAGCCATTTTGTTCAGCACGGTCGAAAATATAACAAATATGTCGTCTGGGATGACTTAATCCCCCCAAAGTCCCCGGAGGGAGGGCTGAAAGTTATGAACTTTACCCAATGTTTACAGATAGTATTGGTTATTGGGAAGTGTACAGACGTTTTCAAGGTGGTTTTTTCTCTGGTATGGGGGGGAGGTTCGGGTTATGTGGGAGGATCTACCCATGGAGGAAGTTTTTCATGGGGCAGATATTGCTATGAAGGGGGCGCCGGATTTCCCAGCATTACTAAAAAAACACGATCAGAAATTAAATAAAAATCAACAAGTTTTTCAACTGAAAGTAAGGAGCAACATCAAAACTTAAAACGAACAGAAATTATTAAATATATGGTTGGGTTCGCCCCCTATTCAATACCTCGCTCTTTAAGCCAAAGATTTTTTAGTACTTTCATAAGAGCTATTTATTTTAATTAACGGCCTTTGTGATTAAGGGTCATTTTTAAAGAATTGGAACAAAATTCGAACTTTAGTGTAAAGAGCGAGGTATTGACTATGAGGCGAACCCCCTAATATACGTATTAAAAATATATGGATATAGAAGTTCGTTACGTAAGTTAATTCGCAAGTTACGTATATTTATTACTAATAAAAACGTTCGTAAATAAAATTAAACAACTTTCGAGAAAAAGCCATTTAACCAAATAAAAGTAAAAATTAACATGTAATTTTTTTTTTTTTTTTTTAGTTTATTCATGTACAGTGAGTCAAAATCAAACCTCCATTAATTCAAAAACGTTCAAAAATTAAATAAAAAAAGCAAGATTTTTAACTGAAAGTTAGGAGCAACATTAAAACTTAAAATGAACAGAAATTATTCCGTATATGAAAGGAGCTGTCCCCTCCTCAACGCCTCGCTCTTTACGCTAAAGTTAGACTCTTTCCCACAGCTCTGTTTTTTTAAATCAATAAAAACTTTAGCGTAAAGAGCGAGGCGTTGAGGAGGGGACAGTCCCTTTCATATACGGAATAATTTCTGTTCGTTTTAAGTTTTAATGTTGCTCCTTACTTTCAGTTAGAAAAACTTGTTTATTTTTATTTAATGTTTTCAGAGACACTCATAATCACCATACAATTTTAAAGCCGCATTCATAACTTTGAATTGAAGCACCCGGAGAGAATAATATTTTATGCAGGTCTTTATATGAAATTCTTAAAATTTTACTGACATTAAAATGAACGAACAAGTCTTCGTAATCTATTCAGACATTCCATTCAGACAATTCTGAATATAATCAGCCCACCCCTCTCTAACCCCTTTAGCCACTCAGCAGCAAATTTACCTATTACCGTCTTTACCACAAATCTCGTTACATCCATGAACTAGCATTAGCACAAGAATAGTGCTAATGATTGTCTATCACAAGAAAAGGTGTTGAATCCAAAGATAGTATCCGGAAATTATGATCTAAAACTCTATCATTAGGATCCTAAATCCTGTTCTCCAAGCCCAGCAGGGATATTAGATCTGAATCGCTTTGCTTTGAAACAAACTTTCAACAATACGATGAGCATATAAACGACCTCCTCTATTGAATTCTGGACAAAAGAATAAAGTACACCCTCTTGTTCGGGGCGAAACGCCCTATTGAGTTTAGTAGCTTATGTAGACTGACTCGATGTTTAATCCGCAAGGGGGTTCAGACGAATAGTTTTGACACCTTGGTATATTTATACAAAACCCATAAACGCGAATGTAAGGGATAATTTTCGGATTAATACTTTCGGAATGAATAGACTCTAGTATAACAAATTATCACATTATCTGGAATTTGTATAAAGAGATTCAGTTGAATGCCTGCCTATTTTTAGAAATAATTGAAACTTATTTTAATGTAATGATTCTGACAATACCACTTATTTTTAGGAGTATTTTACCTTTCGCTCATTATTCACTAGTCACAATAATTCGGTTTTTCACTTATTCTTTAGAATAATTATAATAAGTATGTGGAATTATATCTTTTTTGGGGTTAAAAATTTCTCACAATGTGGGTCACTTATTATTTAGGACTAATTTAATTAATCAATTTATTTCTTTATTTTAAAAACCCATCAAAAATACAAAGCATCACGATGGAGTATAACAGAAAGATGAAAAAAAAATGAAAAAAATGAAAATGAAAAAAAACACACAAAAAGAGGAGCAAATACGTGCAAATTAAAACTCAATAAACCAACAATTCAGAAAAGTGAGCCACTCCAAGTGTGGTAAACTTCTTTAAATTTATCATACAAATAAATACAATATAAAAGATAATGATAACCCAACAAAAAAATAAATAAATAAATAAAGGAAAACTAACATTAAAACAAAAATCCTTTCAAGGGTGGTTTGACGGATAACCCAGAAGCTTGGAAAAAAGCTTATCTGCAGCCAGGGGGGTCCCAAGGGGGGGGGGGGAGCGCGCCACCCCTCTAATGTGTTTTTGGTATTCGGTAAAATTGTCGCCGAAGGCGATAATTTTTTGCAGAAGTTTTGCAAAATTGCCCGAAATTTCGCAAAACTCTTGATTTCTGCAGAAAATTCAGCATAAATCAGATAGCGATTTGGTAGAATTTACAAAGATCGAATTTACGAAGATCCCCCCCCCCCCCAATGAAATGAGTCTCGGGACGCCCCCTGTCTGCAGCATCAAGAGGGCCTGGCAAGCTGTATCTCTCCCGCAGTCTACCATTCCTAGCCCAAGGAGGAACCCGTATAAGGAACTTTAAATATTTGAAATAAGCCCTCCTGATTTCTATTTTATCTGATTGGTTAAAAATGTCCCAGAAAGGAACTAGCTATTGAACTTGAGGGAGAGAAACAGCATTTTATACTTTCGCAAGGTGGCGTTTACCAAGATTAATTGAAAAAAAAAAATCCAAAAAAGAAGTTTTTCAAAGAAAAGTAAAGGTCATTTTAAACTTAAGATCCGCAGATACAAATACCTGTTAAAATCAAACTCAAAATGACTAGAAATAACTATTAAAGAATAAATGAAACCAAAACGAACAGAAATTAAATAAATAATCATAGCAAAAAAAAACAACATACAAGTAATAACATAAATGAATAAATAGATATTAGAGCGACTGATGATTAAATTGAATATGCAAAACAAGCTTGAAACGAACAATAATCACTGCAAACAAGAGTTTGGGTATTGCTTCCTTCTCTTACTGTAAAAGTCTAAAACCTACTGCGTCATTGGCGCTGTACTGAAAACTATACGTCTTGAACAGTCTTGGAAAGCATAAGCAAAATCCAATTGAATATTTGGTATATAATGAGATTGATTGTTGAAAGATCCACCACTTCAAGATTTTATATCACTGTAATTTTATTTTCATTTTCAATGCTGTAAGAACTGGAGAAGAAAATATCTGTAATATAATTCATTTACAGCGAAGCGCCAATAACGCAGTGGGCCTTAGGTTTTTAAAATTAAGGAAGGGGGCAGTATCCAAACTCTTGTTTGTAGTAAAATTATATATTTCTTGAACAAGCTTAGAAAGAACTAATAAATTAAACTTAATAATTGATTTATAATGATATTAATTGCTGAAAGCTCATCAATTCAAAAATTTACTATAATTTTAATGTAAGTACAAAAGAAAATATTTGTATTATAATTCGTTTTCAGTAAAGTGCCAATGACGCAGTAGGTTTCAGACTTTTACAGTGAGAGAAGGACGCAATACCCAAATTCTTGCTTGCAGTGATTTTTGTTCGTTTCAAGCTTAATTTGCATGTTCAATTTAAGTTTCAGTCGATTTAAGAATTATATATGCATTTATGTTAGTATCTATTGTATGTTTGTTTGCATTGATTGTTTATTTATTTTCTGTTCGTTTTGGGTTTCATTTATGCTTCAATAGATAAATATTTTTCTTTGTTTTAAGCTTGATTTGCATATTCAATTTAAGCATTACTCGCTTTAAGATTTATTTATTCATTTATATTATTACTTGTATGTTTTTCGCTATGATTGTTCATTTATTACTGTTCGTTTTGGGTTTTATTTATTCTTTAATAGTAATTTCTTGTCATTTTGAGTTTGAATTTTAACAGGTGTTTGTATCTGCTGATCTTAAGTCTAAACTGACTTTTACTTTTCTTTGGAAAAATTATTTTTTCGGATTTTTTTTTAAAATTAATTTTTGTTGGTTTTGATTGCAAAAAGTTTCAAGTTTTTAAAAAATTCATTATTTTAAGATAAAACTTTTTTTTTTTCAACATCAAATGTTCATTAATGTATCATAACTACTATCAAAGATACAATATCAAAGTAAAAATATAACAAAGTACAGATTGCACCAAGGTAAACAAGGTATCGAAGTAACAATAAGCAACTTGCATAACTTACAACGCTTGCTCTGTAAATCAAAGTTACCACGTAAATCACTAAATCCAAGTATTAAAGTAAACAAAGTGTCAAAGTAACAACAATCAAGTTCCGTAACTCAAAGCCATTTCCCCGGGGTTGGGGGCGGGGGTTCAACCCCAGAAGCATAGTTATTTGGCCTTTGAAGTTTTTTGAACAAAATGGCAATCTCAAAATTTTGACCGGATGCCCTTTGAAAAAGTGGGTCGTAGGCTAGTTTGCCCATTGATCACTTTTGACTCTTAAGAGAGAACAAAAAGTTTCAATTTCAGATCAAATGAGCCCCCTCCAAAATTAATCTGACCACCCCTTCCACAATAACCTTATATTCTAATGATAGGCAACTTACACAAGTTACAATCCTTGCCCTGGGGGCTATGGAGGATTTTTTTCAACCTCTAAGTTATAATAATTTGAATTTTGGACTATTTTAACTATTTGGACTATTGAACTATTTTGATTATTTTGGACTATTTTTTTAACAAAATAGCTATTCCAAAATTTTGATAGGATAAATTTGGGGGAAAAGGCACAAGGGGGGGGGGGCGTTTAATGCTAAGGGGTGGGTGGGTTTGGCTATGCACAACCTTCCCGCGGTAGCCCTGTTTTCACTAATCTTAATGCACAACTAAAAAAATAATAAAACATCGAAACATTATTGCCTCTATGACCTTTAGTTTTCTATTGTCAAAAATTTAGTAACAGAAAAAAATTAATTTAAAAAATTGAATTACTTTTACACAAGAGATTACTATTCACAAGCAGTATATAGAGCTATCCTTCCATTTGCGCTGCAAATGGGAGGATATTAGATTGTCGGGTTTAATGCTAAGGGGTGGGCGGAGCTTGCTGCGCACAACCTTCCCTTGGTGGCCCTGTTTTCACTAATCTTAATGCAAAACTAAAAAAAAACAATAAAACATCAAAACCTTATTACCTTTATGACCTTTAGTTTTCTATTGTCTAAAACTTAGTAACAGAAAAAAAATAATTACAAAAAAACTAATATAACTTTATTTAATAGATAACCACTCACGAGCAGTAGGCAACGTAGAGGTATCCTCCCATTTGCGCTGCAAATGTGAAGATATTAGGGGTGAAATTTAATTCTAGGGGATGTATCATTTGAGTCCCATGTAAAGTTTATACAACCACCTCTTCAATAAAAACCTTATAAGCCCCCGCAGCATGAGTTACAGCCTTCCCCTGGGCTCTGGGGGTGGGGGTTATGTTGACCCCCAAATTTTGTTATCTGATCATTGGACAACTTCAAACAAACTAGCAATCTCAAAATTTTAGATCGGATGCATTTGGAAAAGGGTTTGTGTGTGTGGTGGGGGGGGGGGAGGCGTAGATACCCTCCAATACCTTTTGACTCATAAAAATGTAACTACAGCTTTCAATTTTCAAATCAAATGAGCCACTTCCGCAGTTTATACGACCTCTCCTTACATAAGAGCCTTACATGCCTCGGGGCATAACTTAAAACACTTGCCCCGGACTCTGGGGTTTGTGTCAACCACGGAGTTCTTATTATCTCATGTTTGAGCTATTTTTAACAGAATGGTCACATAAAGTTCTATCGGATGGTCTTGAGGAAAAAAGAGCGTGGGAGGGGCTAATTGCCCTTTGATCTTTTTTGACTCCTTAAAAGTGAGCTAAAACTTTCAGTTTCAATCAAATGAGCTCTCTCTGAAGTTATACGAGTATCCCTTTCTATAAGAACCATATATGCCCCCAGGGTATAACTCATAAAGCCTATCCCCTGGCCCTGGGGGGTGTGTCGACCCCTAAGTATTATTATTTGATGTTTGAACTATTTTTCTTATTTGACCTTTGAGCTATTTCTGACAAAATGGTCATCTCAAAAAAATTCTTTGGGATGGGCTTGGGGAAAAGGCGCGGAAAGGGGAGGGGCTAGTTGCCATGTGCGATCACTTTAGACTCTTAAAAAGTGAATTAGAGATTTCAATTTCAAATCAATTAAAAACCCTCTCTGAAGTTTATACGAGAATCCCTTCCATAAGAGCCATATATGCCCCCAGGGTATAACTTACAACTCCCTGTCCCCGGACCCTGGGGGGTGTTTGTCGACACCAAAGTTTTTGCTATCTGATTTTGAACTATTTTTAAATGGAATGACTATCTCAAAATTTATTCGGATGGGTTTCGGGTAAAAGAGGGCATGGGGGGGGGCTAGTTGTCCTTTGATCTCTTTTGCCTCTTAAAAACCCAACTAAAACTTTCAATTCACAGTTAAATGAGCCCTCTTTGAAGCTTATACCAGCATCCTTTCCATAAGAACCACATAAGCCCCCAGGGCATAACTTACAACGTTTGCTTCCGGGCCCTGGGAGATTGTGTTGACACAGGAATTTTTTTTTTATATGACCCTTTAACTATTTTTAACAAAACTGCTATCTTAAAAGTTTTATCTGATGCATATGGGGGGAAAAGGGCGTTGGAGGGGAGGCTAGCTGCCCTCCGATCACTTTTGACTGTTAAAAAGGGAACTACACAACTTTCAATTTTCAATCAAATGAGCCCTCTTTGAAGTTTTTACGAGCATTCCTTCCATAAGAATTATATATACCCCCAGGGCATATATTACAACAACTGCCCCCGGGCACTGAGGTTTGTGTTCGACACCGGAGTTTTTTGTTATAAAGATTCAAGATTTTCAAGATTCAAAATTCAGCAACTTTACTAAAAATGATTCATGCCGGCTTTACGACCGGTTACAAATAAAGCACATATATGCTTGAAAAACGCAACCAGTACACATTTACTAAATTATAAAACTAACCAAATCATCACGAAAATAAACACAAATAAAGAACAATAAAAAAATAGATACAATAATAATTACTGACTAATAAACTATGAGAAAAAAAAAGAAAAATAAAAAAAAAAATAAAAAAAAAAAATTAATAAAAAGAAAAATAAATAAATAATAATAAAATAATATAATAAAACGAATATATTAATAACAGAACAAAAAAAAATTACTTAGTTTGTCCTCTCTCGTCTTCCAGCCCCACACTCACCAACTGCCCGCAAGGAGGTGCTTCTTTAACCGGTTTTTTTTAAATTGCGGGACACTTTCCGCTTCCCGAATTAAGTCTGGAAAGTATTCCAGACCACCGAACCCAAGTGCCTTGCCACATGGCTAGAACGAACCGTACTTCTTGGTTCACTTACTAAGTCTCCAGCATTTCTCGTTGCATATCCATGATAAAATGAGTTAAAACGAAAAAAATTACTAAAAAAACATCAGGCGCTAAACCATTCAAACTCTGAAACACAAAAATTCCAATCTGAAATCTCTAATCTGACCTACATTCAAAATCCTAAGTTTCCAAAAAATCGACTCTGTACTTAAAACTCCTGTATCATACTTACCAATTAATCTCACTGCTTTGTTTTGCTGAATCTGCACTCGTTTAAAATTGCACGTAAAATTACTAGCCCAAATCATACATCCATAATTTATATATACGGCGCAATCAAAGATGGTATAAAAAACTAAAATATGAGAAGGTAAAAAATGTTGAAAACGTCTTAAAATCCCAAGGCCACAGGCTACCTTACACGCAACCACATCACCGTGTCTCCTCCAGCTAAGTTTCTGATCGAGAATGAATCCTAGGTAACGCACTTCCCTCAACCCGCTTTAGTACATCACCATTTATTGCTATTACACTGGAAAGATTTGGGGATACACCAATCCGACTAAACAGAATATAGTTACTCTTTGCCGCGTTAATGCTAAGTAAGCTAATGCCTACAAAGTCACTCAACCCTAGCAGAGCTCTGTTTGCTTTCTGGACCAATTTTTCAAGAGTCTTCGCTGCCACAACAAGTGCTGTATCGTCGGCGAAAGATGTCATAGACGCACCAGGAGTATAAAACCGCATACTGTCAACATACACTAAATACAACAGGGGTCCTAAGACGGAACCCTGGGGACTCCACAAGAAACAGGGAAAAACTTACAAAACTTCTCCCCTAGATTTACCCTAACTGACCTACCATTTAAATAGGAACTAAACGAATCCAAACATCTCTCTTTTACACCCAAATCCCTTAATCTATCCAATAAAATACTAAAATCAACGGTATCAAACGCTTTTTTTAAATCTATAAATATACTAATACAATATTCCACCCTTTTCCAAAGCTAAATTAATATTTTCTAAAAGATGTTGTACAGCATGCGAAGTCGAATGGCCCTTCCGGAATCCAAACTGCCCATCATACAATGCATGCAGGCTCGTGAGGTGATCATAAAGTCTTCCATGGATAACTTTTTCATACACTTTCGAAAACACTGGCAAAATAGAAATAGGCCTCCAGTTTGGATATATCCGTTTGAGTGCCCCCTTTCTAGAGACGGAGAATCTTTGCTGTTCTCATTAATTTTGGAAATACTCCCTTCTCCATTGATAAATTTAT
Source organism: Artemia sinica (assembly GCA_027921565.1). Taxonomy (NCBI): domain Eukaryota; kingdom Metazoa; phylum Arthropoda; class Branchiopoda; order Anostraca; family Artemiidae; genus Artemia; species Artemia sinica. Next base: position 53,943,119 of record CM051272.1, read on the forward strand.
TAGGTGCACTAGCACAGGAAGAATGTACACCAAAATTGATCGAATAGTCTTCAGGTTAACAGCATCTAACCGGCACTGTTGGATCCAATCAAGCTGACGATCTTTGTTAATTCATATGAGTCACAGGGACGAAATTCCATTTCCGTTCCTTCGCCCCTCCCATCAGCACACGAGTTGCTACCAACAAGAGCTTGGGAATTTCTAGTTTCCGCTTGCATCTTCATTCCGATGTTACTAAAATAATCACCAAACTTCTCTCACAGCTCTTGTCTATCCTCTACAACCACTCCTTCAATTTCAATTCGAGGGTCTTGAGTTCTCCGACACCCGATAACCAGTTCACTAATAACTTTCCAAGTTCTTTTCAGGTCTACTTTATTTTCCTCAAAAAAGTGCCGAGTAATATGGTTTCTTTTTTTCCTTTTCAGTGAGTTCGCCATATTCCGAAGCTGTTTAAAATGAGCATTATCTTCCTCCTTTGAAGATCTCAGATAACCCTGAAACGCACTGTCACGCTGTTCAAATAAGTTAACTAGCTCTTCATCAGCCCATGGTTTTCTCGGCATATTTGGTCATGCAGTAGTTATGATGCTACTAAATTGTTCAAAGGCATCACAAGGGTCATTCTGGTTCAATACAGATTCAAAACATGTTGCACTTATTTCTTCTTTAAACTTCCGAATGTTTTCAGGCTTTACCTCTCGAACAATTTTTTTTTTGGCCTTTTTTCGTGCGTGACACTACTATTTTTAAAATAATGTCTATCTCAAATTTTTATCTGATGCATTTGCGGAGCAAAAAGGTGGGAGGGGTGGGGCTATCTGCCCTCTGATCACTTTTGACTCTTAAAAAGTGAACCAGAGCTTTCAATTCCCAATCAAATGAGCCCTCTCTGCAGTTTATACAAATATTCCCTCCATAAGAACCTTATATGCCCCCCGTGCATCACTTAAAACCCCTGCCTCTGGGCCCTAGTAAGTTGTGTCGACATCGGTGTTTTGTTACCATTTGGACAATTTCTACCAAAATGGCTGTCAAAATTTTAAATTGATGTATATAGGAAAAAAGGCGCGGTTGGTTAGGCTAGTTGCCCTCCGATCTCTTTGACTCTTAAAAAGCGAACTAGAATTTTCAATTTCTACAAATGAGCCCTCTTTGAAGTTTATACGAGCATCCCTTCCATAAGAACCATATTTCCCCAGGGTAAAACTTACAACTCCTGCCCCCAGACCCAGGGGCTGTTGTCGATCCTGGAGTTTTTTGTTTTATGATCTTTGAGCTATTTTTAACATAATGGCTACCTCAAAATTTTGATCGATGAATTAATTTAGGGAAACAAGGACGTGACAGGGGGGCTAGTTGCTCTCCTGTCGCTTTTGACTCTTAAAAAGTGAACTACAACTTTCAATTTCTAATCAAATGAGTCTTCTTTGAAGTTTATACGAGCAGCCTTTCCATAAAACCATATATGCCCCTAGTGCCGAAATTACGACGACTGCCCCTGGGCCCTGGGGGCTGTGTCGACACCGGGGGTGGGGGGGGGGGGCAGTTTTTGTTATTAGACTTGAAGTATTTTTTTAAAAACGTCTATCTAACAATTTTTATCTGATACATTTGGGGAAAAAAGGGCGGGGGAAAGCCCTTTTGCGGAGCAAAAGAGCTAGAGGGGTTGGGCTATCTGCCCTCCGATCACTTTTGACTCTTAAAAAGTAAACTAGAACTTTTAATTCCGAATCAAATGAGCCCCTTTGAAGTTTATACAAGCATCCCTTCCATAAGAACCTTATATGCCCCCAGGGCATAACTTACAATGCCTGCCCCTGGCCCTATTTTGTTATTTCGACATCGGAGTTTTGTTATGTGACCTTTGAACTATTTTTGACAAAATGGCTATCTCAAATTTTTATTTGATGTATTTAGGAAAAAAGGCGTGGGGGAGGCTAGTTGCCCTCCAATCACTTTTGACTCTGAAAAAGCGAACTAAAACTTTTAATTTCCAATCAATAATAAGCCCTCTCTGAAGTTTGAATGAGCATCCCTTCTATAAGCACCATATTTGCCCCCAGGGAATAACTTACACAGCTTGCCCCCGGGCTCTGGGAGGTTCTGTCGGCCCTGGCGTTTTTCTTATATGATCTTTCAACTATTTTTAACTAATTTCCAATCAATAGAGCACCCTCTTGTTTATACGAGCATCCCTTTTATAAGAACCATAGTTGCCCCCAGGTTGTAACTTACGACGTCTACCCCTGGACTCTGGGCTTGTGTCGACCCCAGACTCTTAAAAGTAAGATAGAAATTTTAATTTCCAATCAAATGAGCCCTCTCTGAAGTTTATACGAGCATCCCTTCCATAAGAGACTTATATGTCCCGAGGGGCATAACTTACAACGCCTACCCCAGAGCCCTGGGCATTTGTGTCGTCATCAGAGTTGTGTTATATGACCTTTGAACTGTTTTTTTACAAAATGTCTATCTCAAAATTTTTATCTGATGCATTTGGGGAAAAAGGGCGTGTGGGGGTAGGGCGGGGGTGTTGGGGTAGTTGTCCTCCGATCTCTTTTGACTCTTAAAAAGTGAACTAGAACTTTTAATGAGCCCTCTTTGAAGTTTATACAAGCATCCCTTCTATAACAACCATATTTGCCGCCAGGGCATAACCTGCAACGCCTGCCCCCGGGCCCTGGGGGGTTTTGTCACCACCGGAGTTTTTTTTTTATATTACCTTTGGACTATTTTTAACAAAATGGCTATCCCAAAATTTTTTATCGGATGTATTTGGGAAAACGAGCTTGGGGGGAGGGGGGCTAGTTGCCGTCAGATAATTTTTTACTCTTAAAAATGGCACTAGAACTCCCGATTTCCAATCGAATGAGCCCCTTCCGATGTTAAATGTGACCACCTTGGGCACCGGAAAGGGGGGGAGGGGGCCGTGGCCCCCCTGGAAGTTTGGGACTATAAAATATTATATACGAAACCAAAGGAAAGAGAACAAAATAGGGTAAAACCATGGAAAAAACGTTTGTTGCCCCTTGCTGGCTGGCTGCCAATAAAAATTTACCCATAATAAGGGAAAATTAAGTTCTAATTTGTGACTGAGTAACCCTTAACCAGCTTTCTACAAAACATTTTTTCTGTTATGATTTGGTTGGAGCAGAATATAAAAATTCTTCATAGTAATAAATGGTAAGTAAATAACGAATCCTTGTCAATAACGAAAGTATAATAGCCTAACTACTGATAATATTCAGAGTCAAATATATCAGCTTATTATGGTGATCCTAAATATGTATTTGTTTAATAGTAATCAGTGCAGTTTATTAAACACAAGAAAGTTCGTATAATTATAGAAAACACAAGGAAACAACTTAATAAGGGGCAATTTCGGTAAGAATATGGCGTTGACTTTTCCTTGCATTGCAAGAGTGCACATGAGCTTATACATGAAATCACTATAATCAGAAATGTTTCCCCTGAACCGAATGCTGGGAATTTCTGTACTTTCCCCCTGAATGAATACATTTTGGTGTTTATTATCAATTTCTTTCCCAGGAGTGATTGTATTTATCCAGTTGTCACTTTTGAAAGAGATTTAATTTTTTTACAGTTATGAAGTATAAAGGTGTCAAATATACTGGCCTTTGGTATTCAAAATTACATTAAAATTATGGAATTAAGCATTTTTATTTGATTTTCTTAATCTTAGTTTTAATGTTTCACTTTGAACAAAACTACTTTGATAACATGTTACTTTTTATAAACACTGATTCTAAAGGCATTGAATAATTTGGTGATTGATAACCAAGTTCAAAACTGTCGACATAGTTAAAAAATATCCGTCCAACGCTTCGGCATACTCAACAGAACTAAATGCTGGGTTATTATATCTTAGATTTTGTAAGTCGGCTATTATTTTGTGTATTTTGTGTAATTACTTACTTTTTATTTTTATATACTTTTTACTTTAATTGACATACTTTTTCCATTGCCTTATAAAATTGAGCGTCTCTAACCTTCATTAAATAAAGAAAAACAAAACAAGTTTTTACAACTGAACAGCATTAAAAGCAGCATTAAAAATTAAAACGAATAGAAATTATTACGTATATAACGGGGGTTTGCCCCCCTCCTCAGTAGGAGAAGGAGTGCCAGTCCAGGGCGAAGTGACGTCACAGCCAATCAGAGGGCTAGAAATACTGTACGAAGTGACATCACCAGACTTCTTGGAATTTCAGCATTTGATTTGCGTAATAGCCCCAAGAGGTATTAGCAAGCGCAACTAATATAAGGAAGGATTGTAAGTATAATTGATATTATTGTGGAGAGTGACGTCACAGCCACAAAGCCCATTGAATACTACCGGGGGTTACATCAGACCAGATTTCTGGGAATTTACCTTGGATTTACGCAATATGCTTGTAAAAAACTATGCACTATCTGTTTTTGTTATGATTCCAACCGTATGAGTTGTTTACGCTGGAGTTATTATTATTTCGAAGCCTGGAATCTAAAGAGAGAAATTCTTTTTTAATAATGTTTCATTCCCTTAGTCTGAGAGATAAATTCTGGAATTATTATTATTTTGAAGCCCTTATAATATAAGTAGGACATGTTAGATATTTTTCAGAGATACACGGAGATTAATAGAGATTGAATATACTACTGAGCCAGATTCCTGGGAATTTAAATGTATCAGCACACAGTTACCAGAACAAAGGAACCGTCAGAGTTTAATCGAACATTTTATGGGATTATTTGGGTTGAAACAGATTAATCGACATTTAGGGGATTATTTAGGTGAAACATTTTGAGACATTTTAGGGGGATGATTTGGGTGAAACAGAGTAAGACATGTCAATTGACTTAGCATTACTTCTTGACTTTGTTCTGTATAATACACATGTAGCAAATAAAATATTTTTTAGCATTGGAGTACGCTAAAAAGTTGAAAGTAATAGAGCCGTAGGTGCTAAGGAAAGATCACGTGACATGACCTAGCTTTACTTCTCAGCTGTGGTCGTTATAATAGACAAGTACACAATATAGGATGTGGGCGATATAAAATATTGCTTAGCAATGGAGTATGCTAAAAAGGTGAAAGTAATAGAGTCATCGGTGTCAAGATGACCTTGTGACTTGACCTAGCTTTACTTCTTGACTGTGTTCTGTATAATGCACAAGTACCATTGAGAAGCGTTGTCAATATAAAATATGCTTTAGCATTCTAGTATACTAAAAGGTCGATACAAATAAAGATGTAGATGCCAAGAAAAAAATTTTAACAAAGAAATTCAGAACAATCCTTAGAAATCCTTAGAAATCAACTAGTGAGATGATTGTGTGTATAAACCATAAAGAACTGCAACCACCAACGACCCTAACCATCAAGGACCTCAACCTCCAAGGAACCCCTCTCCCCAACCAACAAGGGGCCCCCTCTCTCTAACTTTTTGAGGATATCCCCCTTCAATTTTCAATATAGAGGCTCCGTTAAGAGTTATAAATGTGTAAGAAAAAAGTTCATCAGAACGTCATATCAGACCTCATCTTTCGGGAGTAAGACAAGAACAGTAACGCGAACGGATTGAACATTCAATTCTGACACTTTTTTGCTTAACATTATCAAATATTACATTTAGAATGTTATCTTTTTAAAAGTCCCCCATGTCCCTAAATGTTTCCTCATTATAACTTTCTATTTACAAACCTTAGGCGCTTCCAGTTCAACTGTTCATCAAAAACATCCAGCAATAAATCAATGTTAAAAAGAAAATTACCACCACTTTAAAAATTAAACACATCGAAACACCTATTTTCAAACACATTTTCTGACCGACTAATTTTAAAAGGCTAGATACAGTTTGAAGACGTTCACCAAACGTTGAATTGTTCTTTGTCATAACTAATGCGCGAACTTCAGACACATAAATTAAATTTCAGGCGAATCTACAGAGTTTCAACTTTCTTCTTTTAGACGTTTTTTGTATTTTTTATTATTTTTGCGGACGAGTTCAGAAGGACATTTGAGGTGAAGTTTTTATTTTTAAAGATGAGTTGCGTAAAGCAAATGTTAATTGTAGCCCTCCTAGCGTTTTTTCTCTGAAAACACATTAATTTATTTGGGGTCTACTAGGCTAGCAGTGAAAATGTCGTGTGATGTGAATTTTAGGCCAATGAGCTGTGTGTGTGTGTTAACGAGCTTTTAGACACATGAAAAAGACAAGTTTACTTAATAAAATAAAGAATGGATGAAAAATACTTTAGAAAAAAATTTGGGGTGCATATTTGCGCATTGTGCGGGGGGTGGGGTTGCGTAAAAGAAAAATTAATTATAACCCTGCTAGCATTTTTCTCTGAACACATTAATTTATTTGGGGTCTAAGCTAGCAGTGAAAATGTCATTTGATGTAAATTTTAGGCCTATAAGCTGCGTGTGTGTGGTGATAACGAGCTTTTAGACACACGAAAAAAGACAAGTTTACTTAATAAAATAAAGAATGGATCAAAAATACCTTAAAAACACATTTGGGTTGGGAAGTGGAAAAAGATGTGAGCTCCAAGTTGAAAAAAATAACGGATTTAGGATGTATATTAAGAAAAGAACATATATTAAATTGATAACATAAAGCCTTTGAATAATATTGTTTGGTGTTGGGATATACATAAAACCAAAAATTAATGTTGGGATTGGAACAAAGATGTGCACTCCAAGTTGAAAAATGGATTTGGGAGGAATATTAAGAAAAGAACATGTATTGAATTTATAAAATGATGCCATTGAATAATATTGTTTGGTGTTGGGGTATACATAAGGTCAAAATGTTAAGTTGTGGAGTGGAAAAAGATGTGTGTTCCAAGTTGAAATAACCGATTTAGGAGGAATATTAAGAAAAGAACTTGTTCTGAATTGATAAAATAAAGCCTTTGAATATAATTGGTTTGTGTTAGGATATACATAAAGTCGAAATGTAATGTTGGGGGGGGGGGGAAATATGTTTACTCCAAGTTGAAATAACGGATTTAGGAGGAATATTAAGAAAAGAACTTGTTCTCAATTGATAAAGTAAAGCCTTTGAATAATATTGGTTTGTGTGCTGGGATATACATAAAGTCAAAAATTAAAAGTTAGTTGAAAAAATGGATTTAGAAGGAATATTAAGAAAAAAACATGTTCTTCTATGCATTTTTAAGCAATAAACATGTTCTAGCTTACTTTTCATTTTCATCTATGATTAATACATCATGTTTAACCTTAGGATAGGAATTTAGGAGGAATATTAAGAAAAGAACTTGTATCGAATTGATAAAATAAAGTCTTTCATAATATTGGTTTGTGTTGGGGTATGCATAAAATCGAAAAAAGTAATGTTGGGAGTGGAGAAAGATGTGCTACTCCAAGTTGAAAATGGATTTAGGAGGAATATTAAGAAACACGAACATGTATTGAATTTATAAAATAATTTCATTGAATAATATGTTTTTGTGTTTGAGTATACTTAAGGCCGAAATGTTAAGTTGGGAAGTGGAAAAAAAACGTATACTCCAAGTTGAAGTAACGGATTTAGGAGGAATATTAAGAAAAAAACTTGTTCTGAATTGATAAAATAAAGCCTTTGAATAATATTGGTTTGTGTTGGGATATACATAAAGTCGAAAAAGTAATGTTTGGGAGGGGAAAAAAGATGTGTAATCCAAGTTGAAATAACAGATTTAGGAGGAATATTAAGAAAGGAACTTGTTCTGAATTGATGAAATAAAGCGTAGCTTTTGAATAATATTGTTTGTGTTGTGGGTTATACATAAAAGTCGAAAAGTAATGTCGGGAGGGGAAAAAAGATGTCTACTTCAAGTTGAAAAAAGGATTTAGAAGGATTATTAAGAAAAAACATGTTCTTATATTTATTTCTTAAGCAAAAAACATATTTTTATCTTACTTTCTATTTTCATCTATGATTTTATACATCATGTTTAACCATAGGATAGGATTTAAAAGGAATATTAAGAAAAGAACATGTATTGAATTTATAAAATAATGCCTTTGATTAATATTGTTTTGTGTTGGGGTATACATGAGGTCGAAATGTAAATTTGGGGAGTGGAAAAAGATGTGTAATCCAAGTTGAAATAACGGAATTAGGAGGAATATTAAGAAAAGAACTTGTTCTTAATTGATAAAAATAAAACCCTTTGAAAAAAAAAAAAAAAACTTTTGAACAATATTGGTTTGTGTTTGGATATACATAAAGTCGAAAAGTAATGTTGGGAGGGGGAAAAAAATATGTGTACACCAAGTTAAAAAAATGGATTTAGGAGGAATATTATGAAAAGAACTTGTCCTGAATATTAAGAAAATAACGTGCGCGCGCACTTAACCTAGTGTAAATAAACCCTAAGAAGTCAAATAATCTCCATTAAAAATTACACCTATCAGATTCATCATGTTGGAGAAACACACTATTTTATCAATTCAGACAAAGTTTCTTTTCTTAATATTCCTCCTAAATCCGTCATTTCAGCTTGAAGTACACATCTTTTTCCCCTTCTTCTTAATATTCCTCCTATATCCGTTATTTCAACTTGGAGTACACATTTTTTCCCCTCCCCCAACATTTGTACTTTATGTATATCCCAACACAAACCAAATATTATTCAAAGGCTTTATTTTATCAATTCAGAACAAGTTTCTTTTCTTAATATTCCTCCTAAGTCCGTTATTTCAACTTGTAGTACACATATATTTCCACTCCCCAAAACTTTATATTTCGACCTTTTCTATAACCCAACACCAAACAATATTATTCAATGGCATTATTTTAAAATTCAATACATGTTTTTTCTTAATATTCCTGCTAAAGCCATTTTTCAACATGGAGTACAACATCTTTTTTCCACTCCCAACATACTTTTCGACTTTTTTGTATATCCCAACACACAACAATATTATTCAAAGGCTTTTATTTTATCAATTCAATACATTTTCTTTTCTTAATATTCCTCCTAAATCCGTTATTTCAACTTGGAGTACACATCTTTTTCCACTCCCAACATTACTTTTCGACTTTATATATACCCCAACACAAACCAATATTATTCAAAGGCTTTATTTTATCAATTCGATACAAGTTCTTTTCTTAATATTCCTCCTAAATCCTATCCTATGGTTGAACATGATGTATAAATCATAGATGATAATAGAAAGTAAGCTCAAACAGGCTTATTGCTTAAAAATACATAGAAGAAAATGTTCTTTTCTTAATATTCCTCCTAAATCCATTTTTTCAAACTTGAAGTACACATCTTTTTTTCCCTCCCAACATTACTTTTCGACTTTATGTGTATTCCAACAAAAACGAATATTATTCAAAGACTTTATTTTATCAGTTTCAGAACCAGTTCTTTTCTTAATCTTCCTCTAAATCCGTTATTTCAACTTGGAGTACACATCTTTTTCCACTCCCCAACTTTACATTTCGACCATATGTATACCCCAACACCAAACAATATTATTCAATTGCATTATTTTTATAAATTCAATACATGTTCTTTTCTTAATATTCCTCCTAAATTCATTTTTCAACTTGGAGCACATATTTTTTTTCCACTCCCAACATTACTTTTCGACTTTAGGTATACCCCACAACACAAACCAATTATTCAAAGAGGCTTTATTTTATCAATTCGATACAAGTTCTTTTCTTAATATTCCACCTAAATCTGTTATTTCAACTTGGAGTACACATCTTTTTCCCCCTCCCAACATTACTTTCGACTTTATGTATATCCCAACACAAACCAATATTATTCAAAGATTTTAATTTATCAGTTCCGAACAAGCTTTTTTCTTATATTTCCTCCAAAATCCATTATTTCAACTTGGAGTACACATATTTTTCCACTCCCTAACTTTACATTTAGACCTTATGTATACCCCAAAACCAAAACAATATTATTCAATGGTATTATTTTATAATTTCGATACATGTTCTTTTTTTAATATTCCTCCTAAGTCCATTTTTTAACTTGGACTACACATCTTTTTGCACTCCCAACATTACTTTCGGCTTTATCTATACCCCAACACAAACCAATATTATTCAAAGGCTTTATTTTATCAATTGGACACAAATTCTTTAGTTATATTCCTCCTAAATCCTATCCTACGGTTAAACATGATGTACAAATCATCGATTAAAATGGATAGTAAGCTAAAACATGTTCATTGCTTAAGAAATAAATAGAAGAACATGTTATTTTCTTAATATTCCTCCTAAATCCATTGTTTCAACTTGAAGTACACATCATCTTTTTCCCCCTCCCAACATTACATTCGACTTTATGTATATCCCAAACACAAACCAATATTAATCAAAGACTTTATTTTATCAGTTCAGAACAAGCTCTTTTCTTAATATTCCTCCAAAATCCGTTATTTCAACTTGGAGTACACCATATTTTTCCATTCCCTAACTTTACATTTAGACCTTATGTATACCCAAAACCAAACAATATTATTCAATGGCATTATTTTATAATTTCGATACATGTTCTTTTTTTTAATATTCCTCCTAAATCCATTTTTTAACTTGGACTACATATCTTTTTGCACTCCCAACATTATGTAACTTTTGGCTTTATCTATACCCCAACACAAACCAATATTATTCAAAGGCTTTATTTTATCAATTGGATACAAGTTCTTTAGTTATATTCCTCCTAAATCCTATCCTACGGCTAAACATGATGTATAAATCATCGATTAAAATAGAAAGTAAGCTAAAACATGTTTATTGCTTAAGAAATAAATAGAAGAACATATTATTTTCTTAATATTCCTCCTAAATCCATTGTTTCAACTTGAAGTACACATCTTTTTTCCCCTCCCAACATTACTTATCGACTTTATGTATATCCTAACACAAACCAATATTATTCAAAGGCTTTATTTTATCAATTCAGAACAAGTCTTTTCTTATATTCCTCCTAAATCCGTTATTTCAACTGAGAGTATACATCTTTTTTTCACTCCGAAACATTACTTTTCATCTTTATGTATATCCCAAGACAAAATAATATTATTCAAAGGCTTTATTTTATCAATTCAGAACAAGTTCTTTTCTTATATTCCTCCTAAATCCGTTATTTCAACTTGGAGTACCCATCTTTTTCCACTCCCAACCGACAATTTTTCTAAAGTATTTTTCATACATTCTTTATTTTATTAAGTAAACTTGTCTTTTTTTTCATGTGTCTAAAAGCTAGTTAACAGAAACACCCAGCTTATAGGCCTAAAACTTACATCAAACGACATTTTCACTGCTAGCCTAGTAGACCCCAATAGATTAATGTGTTCAGAGAAAAATGCTAGCAGGGTTGCAATTAATATTTGTGTTACGCAACTAATCTTAAAAATAAAACTTCACCTCAAATGTCCTTCTAAAACTCGATCCGCAAAAAATATAATAAAAAAATACACAAAAACGTCTCTAAAATGAAGAAAGTTGAAACTCTGCAGATTCACCTGAAATTTAATTTCTGTGTCTGAAGTTCGCACATTACTTAGGAACACAAGAGCAATTCAAAGTTTCGTGAACTTCTTCAAACTGTATCTAGCCGTTTAAAATTAGTCGGTCAGAAAATGTGTTTGAAAATAGGTGTTTCGATGTATTTAATTTTTTAAGTGGTGGTAATTTTCTTTTTAATATTGATTTTATTGCTGGATGTTTGTATAAACAGTTGAAGTGGAAGTGCCTAAGGTTAGTAAATAGAAAAAGTCATAATGAGGAAACATTTTGGCCATGGGGGACTTTTAAAAAGATAACATTCTAAATGTTATATTTAACAATGTTAAGCGAAAAAGTTTCAGAATAGAATGTTCAACCCGTTCGCTTGTCTAAACTCCCGAAAATGATGAGGTCTGATATGACGTTCTGAGAAAATTTTTTCTTCACATTTATAATTCTTAATTGAGCCTCTATATTGAAAATTTGGGGGATGTCCTCATTAATTTGAAGGCAGGGGGCCCCATGGTGGTTGAGGAGGGGGCGTCTCTTTTCTCCCTTTCTCCTTCCCCCTCCCCCCCGCTCCCATTGGAAGTTGAGGTCCTTGATGGTTAGGGTCATTGGTGGTTGCAGTCCTTGCTGGTTCATACCCATAATCATCTCACTCGTTGATTTCTAAGGATTTCTAAGGGTTGTTCTGAATTTCTTTATTAAAATTCTTTTCTTTTCATCTACATCTTTGTTAGTATCAACTTTTTAGTATTCTAGAATACTAAAGCATATTTAATATTGACAACACTGCTCAATGGTACTTGTGTATTATACAGAACACAGTTTAGAAGCAAAGATAGGTCAAGTCACAAGGTCATCTTGACACCGATGACTCTATAACTGTCATTTTTTTAGCATACTCCAATGCTAAACAATATCTTATATCGCCCATATCTCATATTGTGTACTTGTCTATTATAACGACCACAGCCGAGAAGTAAAGCTAGGTCATGTCACGCGATCTTTTCTTGGTGCCTAAGGTTCTATTAGTTTCAACTTTTTAGAATACTCCAATGCTAAACAATATTTTATTTGCTACATGTGTATTATACAGAACACAAGCATGAAGTAAAGCTAAGTCAACTCACATGTCTCTTTCTGTTTCACCCAAATCATCCTTTAAAATGTCTCAAACTGTTTTGCCCAAATAATCAACTAAAATGTCGATTTATCTGCTTCGCCCAAATAAACCCCTAAAATGTCGATTAATCTCTGACGGTTCCTTTGTTTCTGGCAACTGTGCACTGATACATTTAAATTCCCAGGAATCTGGCACAGTAATATATTCAATCTCTATTAATTTCCTTGTATCTCTGAAAAATATGTAATATGTCCTACTTTTATTATAAGGGCTTCGAAAAAAAAAACAATTCCGGAATTTATCTCTCAGACTAAAGGAAATGAAACCTTATTAAAAAGAATTTCTATCTCTTTACATTCCAGGCTTCGAAATAATAATAATTCCAGCATAAACAACTTATACGGTTGGAATCATAACAAAAATATATAATGCATAGTTTCGACAAGCATATTACGCAAATTCAAGGAAAATTCCCAGAAGTCTGGTCTGATATAACACCCGATAGTATTCAATGTGCTTTGTGGCTGTGACATCACTCTCACACTAATATCAATTCTACTGACAATCCTTCCTTATATTAGTTAGACTTGCTAATACCTCTTGGGGCTATTTCGTAAATCCAATGCTGTAATTCAAGGAAGTTTGGTGATGTCACTTCGTAAAGTATTTCTAGCCCTCTGATTGGCTGTGACGTAACTTCACCCTGGACGGGCAATCCTTCTCTTCTCTACTGCCCTCAACACCTCACTCATGACGCTACTGTTTTTTTGGCACTTTAAAAAAAAGTTACTTATTGTTTCTTATTAAACGACACTTGTGTGTCAGAGTCGTTTTCAAAGAATTAGGACAAGATTTAAACTTTAGCGTACAGAGCGAGATGTTCAGGAGGGGGGCAACCCCCTTCATATACGTAATAATTTTCTGTTCGTCTTAAGTTTTAATGTTGTTCCTAATTTTTAGTTGAAAAAAAACTTGCTTTTTTCTGATCGTTTTTTTAAATTACGCCAGCATACCTGGCTCCATCACCACGGAAAAATCCGCCTCCCCATAGAAATATCCTCTGGACATTCAATCATGGCGAAAATTTACCCCGGACAATTACTCTTAACATCTCCACGCATAAAATTGAACCGGTAAAGAGAAAGCAAGACAAATAAAGAAAGTTCCTATATGAATTCTGGCAAATTCACCCAGTTAGTAGAAAGCTATCAAGAGCCACAGGGGGGGCACCTCTGCTACCATCTACAATTAAGTCTAACGCTAACGGGATATAATTTATTCAAGGATTATCGATCGAGTCTAATGGGGTCAAGGTCAATTGATTTGTTGTTGTTCGTCTAGGTGTAATGACACCAGGGCGAAGTTTGCACATGCGCACCAAGGGGAAGAGATGTATTGATCTAGAACAAGCGGGGGAATTGAATTTCCGATGAACTTGATTGCGTAATCGACTAGGACAAGAGGGGAAGTGGATTTCTGAGAAATTGATTGCTTAATCGACTAGGAAGTGAATTTCTGAGAAATTGATTGCGTAATCGACTAGGACAAGAGGGGAACTAAATTTCTGAGAAATTGATTTACATAATCGGTGGGGGAATGTATTGATCCACTAACGGGAAATAGTATCACGTGTCTCCTTCTAAGCCAATCAGGGTGTCGGAAATGTTAGTGGGACAGGATTGCAGAGAATATAAGGAAAAGATTTTTGCTATAGTTTTTTTATTAGTGTGTGAATAGAATTCAAAGGAGCGAGAACAGTTTGACTTTACTCATTTGGATATATTTGTGCTGATGATGAGTGGAATGTTTACCCTATTAGAAGTTGATAATGGAGTTGGTAGCAATAATACAAGAGCACCAAACATTGCGGTGGAAATCACGAGAGGATCACTGTTTGCCTGGAATGGGATGAAGTATATGCAAGATATGTGATATCCTTGAGCAAATTTAAAATGGAGGATCAATTATGCTTCGCTGCAAAAGTTGATTATAGCGCATGTGAATAGACTTCAATGTGCTTTAAGTGCATTAGTGAAGCATATCGAAGACAATAAACTGTATCGCTAATTGTACATGTCTAGTTATATTGTTGTAATTATGCAATAAAATTGTTTCGAAATCGAAAATGTTCCCTTTCTTTTTCGTAGAATGTTAGGCTAACGAATCATGGTCAGTCTAGAGTCAGCAGTGCAGTGAGAGTGATAGGATTGAAAAATGAATAAATTTGAGAAAGAAAGAAGTAGATCGAATCTGGTGTTTATGGAAAAACATTTGATTTTGGATGATAATTTTCTTGAGTTATCTCTTCAACGCAGGATATTCTTTCGGAGAACACTTGACAATATAATGAAAACTGATTCTCCCCATTGGACTATTGTATGAAACTTTGTCGATGTGACTCAAATGCTTATACTCAATTTATTGATATATTAATTGGAACAAAGCAGAATAATATCGTGGATATAATTTTGAAAAACATTGCAGTAGATTCAATGTATATGGCTCCCCCACCATTCGAAAGAGGTGACGTCACAGAGTTACTCCTCTCACCTTACCTACACCCTGAATTTATCGGACGAGGATGATCAGTTTCGTTTTAGCTGTGAGAGAGTTGACATCGGAAACCAAAAAAAATGTTCTATACATGTCAACTATGCATGTACACTCTTGGCAGTTGGACTCAATGTGAGAATTGTATAATTATTGATGACTATAATGAAAAGTGCAAATTATGTAATCCTTGTAAGTTACATAGAGACTATGCAGTACAAATTAAAGGATGTAATTCATGTCTTGAAGAGATTTGTGACTCTCACCCTAGAGGGCATCTGTGCTCCAATTGTCACTATGACAAATGGGATCAGTGGGAGAATACTTACCCCGGTATAATTGGAAAGAATCCCAAACGTGATTTTAGTTTATTTCTACGAGATTGGTATCGTCGTGGATTTAAATTATTCTGGGAGGAAGAATCAGGTCTACGATTCAACTGTTGGGGTAACATAACAATTTGGTTTCTACTTCATCGTTGTGACGACACTGCCTATTATGACTATAAACCAAGTGATTTTTATTTGGCAGTTACTGAATGTGATTTACCATTTGAAAACACTGTATGTGATATTGGTTCAAATAGACAGATTGAAACTCGTGAATTTCATAATATAAATGCAAATAGGATCATTGACTATACAAAGAGATATGACAAGAGTGAAGTTAAATTATACTGTAGAAAATGTGACCCTGACTTTACAGCCAATCAAGATCAATATACAGTGAATCCAAATGATTTAACAGCACTAGTGGATCAAGACAGTTGCCTATACAACCGAAGAAGAAGAAATCTAAAGTGAAGAATAAACACATTGTTGTATATATACATTTATTAATAAACAAAATTCACATACATTTTTTAAGCACTGTACTCGTAGGGCACCGAAATCAATATTATACAGGTCTGAGAGGATATTTTCCACTAGACAGTCGTTCAGACGTGGATTGTCTACATAAATGTGGAGAAACTGCTTGTAAGTATAGCACGACATCGGAACACAAAATATAGTAGTGCATGGAAGCCACAGCTTTTAGTCGTCAGATCCTGCACTCTCTTCTGATTTTGAATAATAGTTTTTCCACTGCTCTCAATATATAGTTGCTGATGTGGGGTGTGTAGAATGTATAGGGTAGGCCAAGAGGAACAAAAAATTAAATCGTCTTCATTATTTGAAAGATGCACAGCCAATGACCCGTCAGCACCGTCGACGGACTGCTATTAACAATAATTAGGGTATTGTTGCCAATTTGAATTTTTCCAAGAAAGTCCGAGGGCAGACAATAGGATCTGTACTGGGACATGTAGGGGTCCATATTAAATACATTGATTATTTGACTGGTGTTCATGGTGCCAAGTCTAGTAAAACACTGCCTTCGGGAGTGATTTCCCGATAGGTTTCATATTGATTTAGCGAGATTAGTGCAATACTCTCTGCTAACGGGTCGGCAAATGTGCACTCTAAACGCACACTCCCCGTACATACTATACTCATATCCTGGGTGCCAGACAAATCCAATACAATGATACCATGTGTTTTAGCAAACATTTCTTCGGTTATACCATTTTCAAATAGTTGGGAATCATGATCTAGGGTTTGCATGGTCAGCTCATACGATGTTCTGTAGGATTTATGAAAAGATAGACTGTAGAGTGGGATGCCGTTTACTTTGCACATAAGAGATGAAAGCCCCAACATTTCAAATTTATATGGGCAGCCAGTCCACGATCCTATTGCACTAGCGCTTCTTACAAATGCCAAAGCGAGTTTTGACGGAATTTCGGCATTGATAAAGGATGAGTCGGTGAAGGTCCGTGACCCCATTGCAATATGACGTTGATTGGTGATTGTATGAGGAACAAGTAGTTTAATATTATTTCCACTGGCTCTCAGTTTTTCCACTGCCAAAGCAACAGAACTCATAACTTGTTGTTTGCGTACATGTAGTATTGCCGAGGTGAGGGAGAGAGTCATATCAGGATTGGCAGCAAGTTCTTTTCTCAATATGAAATGGATGGAGCAAGCGACAATTTTATATCCACTTTAACATTGGTTTGGTAGCCATTGGGGTATATTAAATATTTCATGATATATTTTTCCAACTAGATGTAATTCACTAGTTGTAGCATTTTTAAGTGCATCTGTACTATTAGTATTAGTAATATATTCATATCCATTGGAGGTGCCTCTCAATTCCTTGTATGACTTGGGTGTCATCATCATGAATTGTATATAGCTTGTATAATTTGAGAGATTAATGCTTGTGCTCACCAGCGTGCCATTGATGTAGACACTGATTTCCGAAATAAATTATGTAATATACAATTTTCATAAGAAATTCCATCGGCAAGAATTGGCAATGTATTATATGATTTCTGGACTTTCATTTGTAAACCTATAAATGTCGAAGACATGTCCATAAAGTAGTCTTCATTGGAATAAATTTGAAAGTGGATATTATCGGAGAGGGGTTGTTGTGGATAAAATTGTTCATAGTATCCATGTTTTTCACTCACATCAACATTTTCTGCATTGAATAGATTCAATGAGGAGCTGATTGAAGGTTGGGAATCCTTATGCGGTAGGTATGACATCTTAGGAAAAGCAATCTATTTTGATCTAACAATTCTTTTCCAGTGACTTCTTCTTCTACTGTTTACAGTGCGTGTAGGTGTTTTCTTCTTCTCTTTGACACGGGTGATGTCTTTCGTTTCTGACCTGAGTAGAGACTGATGAGTGATGCACTGTTTCTCGACCTTTTTAAACCTTTTCCATTTTGTTTTCATCTCTCGCCAAGGGTTCGCGCACTGGACCTATGATTTTCCGAAGCACTTTTTTTAAATCCTTGCCAGAGTCCCAATCGTATAGTGTAAAGGATGCAAAATCTGTCGCAGCCGGTACAATATATTTTCTATCCAGAGGTAGTGCCGAGCGAAACAGCTAACCTAACCTAACCTTTTGATATTGCTAGAGGATCACCTAAATCAGTTCTTAGTGTTAACTGACAGAGTTCCAAATAGGAAGTGTTTACGGGAATATACTGAAGATGCTTTATATTGTAGTTGTGAATATGTTCTTGATTGGTTTTTTCGTTCAAGAACTCGTAGGAGGGGAACATTGCTATTGCCAACCCAGGATGTTTCCACAAATAAGGCGTAGAGAAATATGCAAGTGTCCGTGGAGAAGGCAGGCGGGTAGTCAGCAAAAATGAAATTAGTGTTACCGGCACTTTACGTTGATTATATTGAGCTTAAAGCCAAGAAAATCTTTTAGATTATCATTGAGAATAACCTCTTCATTGGTAATAGGTGAACTAATGTAGATCTTGCCCTCCTCCTTTGAATAACTGAAATGAAAAGCTCCTTTTTATGTGCGGAAATTCTTTTATTAATACAACGGCATAAATCATTCATACAGGTGAGTTCTTCATAGGGTAATTCAATATATGGATAGTTCATCCAATTGATCTTTTGAATTTGTTCTTGATCACCTGAGGGTGGCGGCCAATCATAGGGTTTAATTTTTATATCATATTTACGATCTTTTCTCAGGATGTCGTAGGTATTTTTGAGAATACAGTCGACAAGAGCCACTTCATATGCGCCGTCGAAATTGATGGTGGTAGAGAGTTTCGTCCAAAAATCACTGGTTCTATTCAAGTCATTGTAGAGAGGATTAGAAACATTGGACATGAAAGTCACATAGAAATCATTGGGCATTGTTAATATCTTCAGCACTGACCCAAGAATCAAAATCAGAGTTGTATCCTAGTCAGCGAACAAGCAACTGTCTCTTGCCCCTACGAGTACGACTCTTTAATATATTTTCAATTTGATAAATTTCACTAGTGTTTCTAACTTTTTGCAGTTCATATCATAAAAACCGCCGAGAATCTCATCATCTTTGGTGTCTCGCAGTCGATATTTCGTGGGCTCGGTGTCTAGGATTTTGGATACTTTAAATTGTTCAGTGCTCCATAAATAATTAACCTTTTCAAAATATTGGTGGTTCTATTAATTCGAAAAGTATCACCAACATTGAATTTCTTCTTTTTCACATTTTTTTCATTGCCATTGGAATATTGCTTTAGAAAAGCATCAAATGTATTTTCACTGCAATGAACTTCCTGAGGGCTTGAGTTGGACAGGGATCGATGGGGTCGATGGTTATATATCTGCATGATTTTATCTAAATCATGAATAAAAGCAGGTGTATTTTTTCAGTGTACAATATCTTGAAATTAATAGACGAATCGTTCTTATCAATCGTTCAGCCAATGCAGCCTTTATCGGGCTGTGACTATGATAAATTGTTGTATTATATTTCAATAGAACCTTTTCCACATGAGGATTAACAAATTCGCTACCGTGATCCGATTGAATTTTTCTATCTGAATCCTGTTCAAGAATACTTTCTAAAGCATGAGCAACTTCAACACCTCTCTTTGATTGCAATGGAATGGCATAGGCATAGCGACTAAAGACACTGACTGCCACTAGAATATATTTGTAGGGTGCATTGTGACGCCGTTGAATCGTGTCTAAAGCTAAAAGATCAGTTTGCATTATATGCAGAGGGAAAAAAAGGCTTTAGTCTGTCGATATTGTTTGCCACGAAGCCTGCGATTCCGATGCAGTGTGTAACTCGGTTCATTCTGTAGATACTCTCTTGCTTTTTTTAATATGCTACCGCCGTCTATGTCAGAGGCAACTTTAGAAAGAGTTTTGGGGGAACTTAGACTTCCCGCTTCACCAATATTTTCATAGACATGCTTCAGAACTTCAACCATTTTGAACGCAAACACGTAGTTTAATGTCCACTCCCCTTTTGCACACTGAGGGTGAACCAATCCGTCTTCGCTTTTGACTAGCAGCCATAGGTGTTATAAAATCATTGCTGCTGCTGCTGCTGCTAGTATTCTCAAATATTGAATCTTCTTCTTTTTTAAATGGTGGTGTTGGTGTTGTTGGAGGACTATATTCTCTTAGTTTCTTTAGAATTTGTTTATTGCCAATAAGACTTTTGGGAAAGTTTGATGCATTTAGAAAGGTGTATAGATTATTATCAAAAGACAAAAATTCCTTTACGATTCGTCACCATATCACAAATTAAATCAACTAGATTATAACTTTTTCCCTGAATTATAATTCGTTTCCCTGGGCTATCGACTTGAACTTGATCATCAGCAGTTTCCAACATGAGATATGATAATACTATTTTACTCTGTTCTCGATAGGCAACTGGCAATAGGTTTCCAATTGTTGACACTATAGAATTCAATTTTTTCTCCTTTGATTGCACAAAATCTTGAGGAGATGTTTTTCATTTAGAGGGATCTGTGATGGTGACGGTGGCGGATCGCTCACGATAAGGTCTATATTTGTCCACACGTCGCAATGCATCTTGAAGTAAAAGCCGTTTTTTGTCATCAGCAATATTCTCATCATTAATGAATCATTTCAAGTCCTGCAATTATTGGCAGTAAAAGTGTAAAAAAGCTACCACCCGCTTGAAGGAGCCGTTTTCTTTTAAAAAATTGTCCCTTGTTTTTGCAAGCCAAGGCGCGTACAGTGGAACGATGTTGCTTTGTGTGTTGTCTAACAACCTTCTGGCAAGTGTACATTGCCCTCAGTTAAATTTAAACAAAGTTCAGATATTAGATTAATGAAATCATTTTCAACACCATGTTTGAGTATGGCCTTCCTGAGTGGAGGTTTGAAGTGCCTAAAACGGAAAATAAATGCCGTTGTTCGTGTAGTTTCTTTCGTGTCATAATGGCAACTAATAACTTTTTCTACTGTTCACCAGAAGATATATTGTAAGTTCATTATCGAAAATATCTGTGACTACACGTAGATCCTCGGTTTGCTCTGAATAAGATCTAGCAAAATGTAGCCGTAGGGCTTATTTGTCGCCTGAGTGTACGCTGACAGCAGAAATTTGGGAGCACCGGGGTATATTTGCTTATTGAGAGTTATTAGCGAGCTAGAATCACGAACAACTCGGTAGATAATATAGATGGTGCAATTCAAAGCAAGGGTTCTCATATATTTGCTCTGATGAAAGAGATTGTGTAGAAGAGGGGGGTTAGTCGTTCTCCAATCACTTTCAACTATTAGAAAAGGCACCAGCCCTTTTCAATTTTCAATTCAATGAGCCCTTTTGAAGTTTCTACGCTTTCAATATAAACTTTATATGCCCCCAGGGCATAACTTAGAACCCTTGCCCTGAGGGCTGTGGGAGGGAGGAGGGTTGTCATCCTTAAAGACCTAATTTCCGAAACTTTCAACTACGGTGCATGAAACGGCTATCTAAAATATTGATTGGATGCGTTTGGGGAAAAGATGGTCGTGAGAGGGGGGTTAGTTGCCCTCAAAATCACTTACAAGTATTAAAAAGGGCACTAGCCCTTTGAATTGCCAATCGAATGAGCCCTTTATTAATTTTCTACGACAAATATTTCTGTAAAACCTTATATTCCCCCAGGGCATAAATTATAACCCTTTTTTTTTTTTATTATTTATTAATTTTTTTTTTTATTTTTTTTTTTTTTATAGTATTTTAATTTTTACTTTTTTTATTTTATTTTTTTATTATTAATTATTTTTATTTTTATTTTTTTTTTTTTATTATTTTTTTTTTTATTGCTTTTTATATTATTATTTTATTTTATTTTTTTATTTTTATTTATTTTTTTATTTTTTTATTTATATTTTTTTTTTTTTTTTTTTTTATTTTTTATTTTTTTGTATTTTTTATTTAATTTTTGTTTTATTTTATTTTTTTAATTTTTTTTATATTATTATTTTATTATTTATTATATTTTTATTATTTTTTTTTTTATTTTTATTTTTTTTTTTTTGTTTATATATTTCCTGAAGACTGTGGGGGGAGTGTCCTGCTCTAAGGTATAATTTCTAGAACTTTGAACTGCCTGGAACAAATGGCTATCTCAAAATCTTTATTGGATGTGTCCGGGGAAATGGTGGGTGTGGAAGGGGTGTTAGTTGCTGTCCAATCACTTTCGACTATTAAAAATGGGCACTAGCCATTTCAATTTCCAATCAAATGAGCCCTTTTTCAAGTTTCTACGACACCGCGTTATATAAAAACACCTATATGCCCCTAGGCATAATTTGCAACCCTTGCCCTGAGGGCTGTGTGGGGGGGGATTGCCATCCTCAAAGACTTAATTTCCCAGAACATAAAAATACGTTGAATAAAATCTCAAAGTTTTGATTAGATGTGATTGGGGAAAAGGTGGACGTGAGAGGCGGGTTAGTTGCCCTCTAATCACTTTCGACTATTAAAAAATGGCGCTAGCCCTTTGAATTTCCAATCAAATGAGCCTTTTTCGAAGTTTCTATGACGACGTCTTCTATAAAAAAAACCTTATATGCCCCCAGGGCATAACTTACAACCCTTGCCCCAAGGGCTGTGGGGGACTGTCCTTCTCAAAAACATAATTTATATCTGGAAAACAACTACACTGAACAAAATGGTTATCTCAAAATTTTGATTGAATATGTTTCGGGAAATGGTGGGCGTGGAAGGGGTGTTAGTCGCCTTCCAATCACTTTCGACTATTAAAAAGGGCACAAGCCACTCCAATTTCCATTGAATGAGCCCTTTCTACAAATTCTTCGATACGAAGTACCCTGCTCTAAAGGAAAAAATTGATAAATAAGACATTGCGCCAATATCGTTCTTAAATGCCCTCAGGGCATAAATTAAAATCATTGCCGTGAGGCTTATGGAGACGTCTCCTCCTCTTTACTTACTCCCCGGTTCTTGTCTCGTTCTCGAGTGTCCCCGTTCTTTACTTGAAATTGAAAAGGCTAGTGCCTTTTTAATAGTTGAAAGTTATTGGATAGTGACTAACGCCCCTCTCACGCCCCACTATTTTCCCAAACATATCCAATCAAAATTTTGAGATATCCATTTTGTTCAACGTAGTTGTAAGTTCTGGAAATTAGGTCTTTTAGGATGATAACCCCCTCAGAGCCCTCAGTGCAAGAGTTGTGAGTTATGCCCTGGGGCAAATCAAGTTTTTATTGAAAGCGTTGTCGTAGAAACTTTGAAAGGGCTCATTCAGTTGGAAATTGAAAGGGCTAGTGCCTTCGAAAGTTATCGAATAGCGACTAACACCCCTCTCACGCCCACCATTTTCCAAAACACATTCAATCAAAATATTGAGATATCCCTTTTGTTGAACCTAGTTGAACGTTCTGGAAATTAGGTCTTTTAGGATGATATATCCCCCTCAGAGCCATCAGCGCAAGGGCTGTAAGTTATGCCCTGGGGGCATATAAGGTTTATATAGAAAGTTGTTGTATAAATCATAGGCAGCGCGACAACGCTGTCAATAAAAACTCTATATACCCCCAGGGCATAACTTACAAACCTTGTCCTGAGGGCTGTGGGGGGAGGGGTTGTCATCCTTAAGCACCTAATTTCCAAAACTTTCAAACTACGTTGAATAAAATGTTTATCTAAAAATTTGATTGGATGTGTTTTGGTGAAAAGGTGGGCGTGAGAGGGAGGTTAGTTGCCCTAAAATTATGTTCGATTATTAAAAAGGGTACCAGCCCTTTGAATTTCAAATCAAATGAGCCCTTTTTCAAGTTTCTACGACAAAGATTTCAATAAAAACCTCGTATGCCCCCAGGGCATAAATTATAAAACCCTTGCCCTGAGGGTCGTGGGGGAGTGTCCTTCTCAAAAACAAATTTTCTATGTAGAAATCAACTACGCTGAACAAAATGACTATCACAAAATTTTTATTGGATGTGTTTGGGGGAATGATGGGCGTGGGGTGGGTTAGTTGCCCTCCAATCACTTTCGATTATTAAAAAGGGCACTAGCCCTTTGAATTTCCTATCGAACGAGCTTTTTTTGAAGTTTCTACGACAACGCCTTCTATAAAAACCTTATATGCCCCCAGAGCATAACTTAAACCCTTGCCCTGAGGGCTGTGGGGGAGTGTCCTCCTCAAAAACATATTTTCTATCTGGAAATCAACTACGCTGAACAATTTGATTGGATTTGTTTGGGGGAATGATGGGCGGGGGGGGGGCTAGTTGCCCTCCAATTACTTTCGACTATTAAAAAGGGCACCAGCTTGAATTTCCAATCAATTGAGCCTGTTTTGAAGTTTCTACGACAAACGCCTTCTATAATAACCTTACATGCCCCAGGGCATAGCTTAAAACCCTTGCCTTGAAGGTTGTGGGGGAGTGTCCTCCTCAAAAACATGTTTACTATCTGGATATCACTACGCTGAACAAAATGGCTATCTCAAGATTTTGTTTGGATGTGCTTGGGGGAATGATGGGCGTGGAGGGGGGAGCTAGTTGCCCTCCAAATCACTTCGACTATTAAAAAAGGAACTAGATTTCTCGATTTTCCAATCGAATGAGCCCCATTTGAAGTTTCTACGACGACCCCTTCCATATGAAGTGCCCTGCTCTAAAGAAAAAAAAGTATATAAATGATACATTGTGCCAACATCGTTCTTATATGCCTAAGGGTATAACTTAAAACCCTTGCCCCGAGGGTTGTGGGGGAGTGTCCTCCTAAAAAACTTATTTTTCTATCCGGAAATCAACTACGCTGAACAAAATGGCAAATCTTTGATTGGATGTGTTTGGGGAATGATGGGCAGGGGGGGGGGCTAGTAGCCCTCCAATCACTTTCGACTATTAAAAAAAGGCACTAGCAACTCCAATTTCCAATCGAATGAGCCCTTTTCAAAGTTTCTACGACAATTCCTTCGATACGAAGTGCCTTGGTATGGAGGAAAAAAAATAAAACATTGTGCCCACATCATTCTTTACTTAGGCAGCGCTATATCGCGCTGCCTATGATAATTTCTGTTGGAAGGCCCAAAAACGAAAATTTGTAGTTGCAGTTACTATAAATGATGATTCTTTGGAATCAACCACCTGAACTATCAAAAGTGATAAAATGTGAAATTCGACAACCTGGACCATAAATTGTTGCAACACCAATACGGACAGTTAAAGCAAAAGTCATTGCTAAATTGTCTGAAGTAATCAAAATCCATAAACCTTTCAAAAATAAAAATGAAAAAAAGTCAAAGACATGGAGGTTAGAAGATATGCGAAAACGACAATTAGAGCGTGTTAAAAATAAAAATGAAGAGCAAAGACACATGCGGTTAGAAGACATACGACACCGAGCAATGAGCGAGTCAAAAATTAAAATGAAGAGCAAGACACACACGGTTATAAGAAAAGCGGTGGCGTGTCCAAAAGTAAAAATGAAGAGCAAAGACAACACAGTTAGAAGACATGCGACACCGAGCATGTGAGCAAGTCAAAAACGAAAATGAAGAGCAAATACACACGCAGTTAGGAGAATAGAGATAGCTTGTCAAAAATGGAAATGAAGAGCAAAGACACGCGGTTAGAAGACATAAGACACGGAGCATGTGAGCAAGTCAAAAATTAAAAACAAAGAGCAAAGACACACGCAGTCAGAAGACATTCTACACCGGAAATGTGAGCGAATCAATGAAAATCAACCTGGACAGTGAGAACAAAACGTGTCAAAATTGAAAAATGACAGCGATGATGATTGGATTTGGGATTTTGACATGGATAAGGTCATCAATGCCTACCATACCTTTGTTAAAAAAAACAATGGTTCGGCGATATGTATTTCATAAGGATGAAAGATAAGCCGAGATAAACGACCAAACAAATTGAAAATGATAGCGATGAGGGTTAGGATTTGGATTTTGACATGGATAAGGTCATCAATGCCTACCATACCTTTGAAAATCGAAAATATGGACTAGATAAATCGTTGGAAGAAAAAGAACTGTTTGTCACACTACCTGAACAATTAAAAGAATAAAAAATTCGGCTATATGTCTTTCACAAGGACAAAATACAAGGCAAGGCAAAAGAAAAAGTTTTTGTCCCACAACCAGAACAATTAAAAGAAACAAAGGTGGTCGTCAATGCCTTCCATAACTTTGAAAATAAAAAACCTTCACTAGATAAGTCGTTAGAAGAAAACGAATTTTTTGTTCCAACACCTGAACAATTAAATAAAAACAAAGGTTCGGCAATATATCTTTCATAATGACAAAAGACAAGCAAAATGTAATTTTACAAAGAAACCCTTGTAATCTAAAGTCCATCAGGACGTCATAATATCAAGAAAAGTGTCAATTGTCTGCGATTAGAAGACAAGTGGCAGTGAGAACCTATATATAAGTAGGGAAAGGGGTACCAGCCCCGGGCTCACGCCACTGCTGCCATCTACAATTGAGTCTAACGCCAAGTTAACATTACTTTTCAAGGATTATTGATCGAGTCTAATGGGTCAACGGCTCCCTTTTTCAAGGTCGATGAATTTGTTGTTGTTGGTTCTAGGTGTAATGACTCCGGGGTGAAGTTTGCACATGCGCATTGACGAGAAGAGATGTATTGATCTAGGACTCGAGGGGGAAGTATATTTCCGAGATATTGACTTACATAATCGGTGGGGAATGTATTGATCCACGAGTTTTTAACGGGAACAGGACTACGTGTTTCTTTCCAGCCAATCAGGGAAAGTTATGTAAGGTTTCCCATTACATCACAATTTGCCCTTGAGATTTTGTGTATAACGGACATGCGTAGTGATTAAACTTTCATAAAGTTCTAAGACACCAGGATAAAGCATCTGATATTATTGACTTGGAAGCTTGGCTACATCGATTTATAATGTGACTTCAGTTTAGTAAATTTTCTTAGTTTATTTTCAAATAAATCATTTTACATAGTCCACCCACTCCAGTAAATTCCAATTCAGGAGATACCCCCCCCCCCACAATACAAACTCCACTATATAATGTTTATACTCGATAGAAAGCGTAAAATACACTCTTTTTTACCATGTAAACCATCATACCCTCCCCCCCCTGTTTACGACTTTAATTCATTCATTAGAAATAATTCTTTTACTCAAAAATGCCATTTTTCTCATCATGCATTTAAAATCATCAAAATAAATGTGCTCTCTTTGCGGTCTAGATAAAACCGTGTGTGATTATGACTTTAATCCTCTTACAAGAGGGGGGCTTCATAGACAACCTTCGCGTGGAAAGAGATTATTGTTAATTAAACCTGTGTGGTTTCAACGCTTTGCGTAATTCTATGTTGTCTGAAAGATGGGAACAAATTGACTGCAAATTAATATAGATATTTAGGACATGGAAATTATGTAAAAGGAAGAGGGAAACGAGTTATTTCCAAAATTAATGTCTAACAAATATTTTTAGGACATTATGTAAAAGGGGGGAGGTGGGGAAGGGGCAATGTCCTCGATTCTAACAGATTCATTGTAAGGTGAAAACAAACTGTTTCTTTGCGTGAAAAGTAAGGGGAGGGGGATTCTTTGTGTAGGACATGTACACCCTTTGACAAGAAAAC
Source organism: Artemia sinica (assembly GCA_027921565.1). Classification (NCBI taxonomy): domain Eukaryota; kingdom Metazoa; phylum Arthropoda; class Branchiopoda; order Anostraca; family Artemiidae; genus Artemia; species Artemia sinica. The sequence continues at coordinate 53,970,747 of CM051272.1, forward strand.
TAATGTGTAAATATATGCGTTGCGTCTCTTGTTTTCAAGCTTTCTTTCGATAAAGTTTCTTTTATATTCCCAGGAGGGGGGCGTGAAAACTATAGTTTTTTAACTTTGATACGCAAGGCTAGAAACGAAAAGTCTTTAGGAGTTGCATGAAGCTTATGCGTAAATTGAATAGCATTTTTACCTATGATCGCAATTTTAGGCCTATAAAGCTGTGTGTTTAACAATCTTTTTTTATCTTATCTAAAGCCTATAGACTGAAACATTTAATTTTTTCTAAATGGTAAAAATAGAAACATTGATTTCTATCCTAAGGCTATAGACTACTGATTGTCAAGTTTTATTTTTTCACAAGTTTTGTAATAAAAAACGTTGTTTTTCTAAGCCTAGTATATATTCTCTCAATTTTTCACTTTTTTCTTTACTGAAACGGAGACAAATGCTTTCTAGACAAAATTATGGTTAGGGGTGGGGGAGGGGTGTGTACTAATTTTCTTCTGTAAAAAAGGGAATCATTTTTCCAATTCAAGCCCCAGTCTAGCTACGGGGCCTTCCGTGAAAGCTGCAATGCCTGGTCTTCAAGACAAACGCTGACTATACAAGGCGAGAATGAGCCTCATTCAACCCTCCACTTGCAAGCTGCAAATCATAATGTAAGTTTGTAAATATTATTTCCGCTAATGATTTTTTCTCCCAAGTCAATTTGAATATGAAATTTTTTGAGGGGTTGTTTGAACACAAATCAAAACCTACTCTACTACAGCCGGAGTATGGAAATGTAAGCTTTTTTACCTATACTCTCTATCTGGTTATAGAAAAATATCTACCTATTTCTTCCATCTGTTTTAGGCCTTTCTTTTCATCATTTTTTCAACACAGTAAAAGTGTGTGTTAGGCCTTTCTTTCCGTCATTTTTCAACACAGTAAAAGCGTGTCAGAAAATATATTTTCTCCTAAAGGAAATATAACGTTCCCCCTTTTGAATCAGGTCAATTATTGCATACATTCAGCCTGCTGAATTCTCATAGCGAAGCCAAAAAAGGCACTATATCCCGGACATAATTTCCCCATAGTAAATAGCAAAATCTTTGCGTTATAAACTTCTTTTCAAAAAGAATGCTTAATCTTGCTTCTACAAATATTACAAAAAACAATTTTCTATCAGAAAAAGATGTATATCATGAGAAGAGATAGGCTACCAAGTAAAGACCCCTGTTTTTTTTCAAAGCAGATAAAGAGTATTAATATGAAATTTTTTTGAGGGGTGTTTGAACAAATCAAAACCTTCTATGTCATTTTTTAGATTATATCAAGTTGGAACTTTCAGAATATATAGAGTAGGGAACCAAATGCTACTATGTGCATACTAAGCGCGTTTTAAATAATAATCCAATTTTAAAAATAGGGTGATTTAGACACTTGAAAATAAGCTATTTTCTTTTATAGGTTGTGTTGTTACCATATTTTACCATCATCATCCATCCTCATCGATTGGAAGAAAGAAGACGCACATGTGGAGCTCTCCAACAGTTCAACAGGGAATATGAATTCACTGGAAATACCAGATAATATTGACGATTTTTTAACCGATTATTTTAATGTTGATAATAGCGCAGTTGCGCAGGGGGACTTCAGTCCAAACACCTTACAGGTTTTAGAGTATTTTACCCGTGAATTAACAGGGAACCCTCCCCCACTGATTACATACTTCCACTTCAATCGAATGGAGTGGTTTCCCATAGCCCTATTATTGAACAATGTGGGGGAGGGGTGGTTATAATATACAAGAAGGGGAGGGGAGGATGAAATGGCTTCGAACAATCCTATGATGACCAATGTGGGGGGGGGGTGGTGATAATATACAAGAGTGGGAGGGGGAGGGTGACAATACCCAATTTTACATCATTTCCTGAATTCCATCTGTCAAATCGATATTAAATACGATAGTCGTTTACACTGCAACTTTTGGGGACCCTTTTAATTCGCTTTTAGGGGTAATTTTGTATTTGACCCTATAGATAATGTCCATGAATATGTAGATAGAATTCGTGCACTGCTAGGAAACCAGATTCAGTTGTGGGGAGTTAGGGATTCAATTAAGGTTTCAATTGTTTTAAAGGTGTTTTATTTAAAAGGAAAAAGCGAGGTTTCATCATTATGTACATGGGAGGTAGGGATTCAATTAAGGTTTCAATTGTTTTTAAAGGTGTTTTATTTAAATGAAGGAAAAAGCGAGGTTTTATCTTCATTGTGTACATACCGAAATGCGAGTGGTATATCCACATTTAGAAAATTTCGAGGGTGTTTTTATGGATTGGATAGACCACATTATTACGCATCTTGAGAATTATAGCGAAAAACGGGAGTGGGTCTGTGGTTTTCTTGGTTGAAAATTTAAGCGTTAATATATGTAAATTTAAAAAAGATTTTATTTTAAGAGGGGGTGGGACGGGGGAAAGGGAAATAGTTTTAAAATATAATCCAGATTTAGAGGGTTGCAGAGGCGTTCAGCGAATCTGTTTTTAAACAGGTCAAAAATGTTTCATGTATGCTTCCTCATTTCAGCTTTTCGACCTTTGAAAGATGACGCTAAAAAGAAAATTTTAAAAATACTGGGCTGTTTATGGGAAGGAGGGGTCCGATTTTTCCACTGTAGATTTCACTTGTTCAGAGAAAAAATACCCAGTAACGGTCAGGTCTATTGATATTTTTGAAAGAGCCAATGCCCATTTAAATATCGACGTTACTGTGGTTCAATATGAAACAGAATTTGAGGATGGGGTTCGTCTAAAAAGAAGGGGGGTGGTGTTCCCAGTAAGGGACCCGTCGATTGAATTGGTGAAGCACTGGGTTTGGTTGTTGTACACACCACCTAGTGAACCCAATGCAATTGGCCATTTTAACCCAACTACAGTCATCAGTAGAGTTCTGGGAGGGTGGAGGGATCTAGGGGTACGTTTCTACTGTCCAACATGCCTGTCACAATTTCGTAAAGATTTAAAGTTACAAAATCATATGAAGCATTGTAGACGGCATGGCTACCAGTCAGTGGAAAAGGTTCGGGAGATAGGGCCATTTTACGCTTTAAAAATTTTCAAAATACCCTCCTTCAGAGCAATAAAATCTCTTCGAACTGTGAGGTAAGCTAGTGGAAGTGAACGATCCTCGATTTCCAAATCGAATCAAAGAACATCGAGCCATTCCAGTCTCCTACGCCCCACGCACAAAGAGCCAATTCTAACACTATGCAGTTGTTAGAAATAGTTGAAACGTTTGGTTGAGTTGAGTGCATGCAATTGCACTGAACCCAATGCAATTGGCCATTTTAAACCCAACTACAGACATCAGTAGAGTTCTGGGAGGGGGAGGGATCTAGGGGTACGTTTTTACTGTCCAACATGCCTGTCACAATTTCTTAGCGATTTAAAGTTACAAAATCAGATGAAGCATTGTAGACGAGCATGGCTACCAGTCAGTGGAAATGGTTTCAGGAGATAGGGCCATTTTACGATTTAAGAATTTTCAAAATACCCTCCTTCAGAGCAATAAAATCTTTTTGAACTGTGAGGTGAAGCTAGTGGAAGTGAACGATCCTCGATTTCCAAATCGAATCAAAGAACATCGAGCCATTCCAGTCTCCTACGCCCACGCACAAGGAGCCAGTTCTAACACTATGCCGTTGTTAGAAATAGTTGAAACGTTGGATGAGGGTGATTTCATGGTCAAGGCACTGACCCCAAATTAATTGGCACCGCTAATGGCACTATTTCTCGTTTGAGAAATACACATTACCCAATGTTGTTGTCTGCAGAGGATCGTTCTCGCGATTAAAAGTTAAAAAAAAGCTGGGTTTGTAAGGGGGAGTTTTAAAGAGGGGATAAGGGGAAAGGGACTAAAGGGGAAAAGAGGAGGGAGGGGGAAAGTCAGAGATCATAATCACTTGTGGCAGGAAATATCATCTGGGGGTAGTAATTTAGAGGGGTAGCACATCAATCATGCAACGTGAATGTAAGCAAGCAGTTTTTTATTCCGGTTTTCATTCACAATGCAAATTATGATTTAAAATTTATTTTACCGGGCTTTGGCACGTATGCACAGGGAGGGAGGGGGAGTAGATAGTCCATGGGTAAATAATTCATTTACCTATAACATCATCCCCAAATCAGCAGAGAAGCTAGTGCTTCTCGAGTTGAAATGGCAGGTAGTAAATAACGGGCATGCTTGTCTGAATAAAATCAGGTTTTTAAATTCTTTTTTTTCTCAAGGCACTGAGTCAATTATTTCAAGTGCAGAAAAGTGAAAATTTTAATAGTTTTCTTTGCTTAAACAGCACTTTCCAGACAGTGAAATGTGTGACCTATTGACCTGTAAAGTTGTATATGCATACGACTATTACTCTTCTGGCGCTCGCTTAAGCGAGGAGAAACTACCTCCAATTGAAGTTTTCTATAGTTCACTCACCAACAGTGAATGCACAGCCGAGGAATATGAATTGCCAAGATGGTGTGGGCTAAAGGGAATTGTAAAAATGGGTGGGAGTATTGTAGACTGTACTTGGCCAGTGACGTTTTAACTCTGTTAGATATTGTCTGCAAGAACAAAGACCAAATCTATTCAGAGTTTGGACTAGATATAGGATATTATTTTTCCACGCCACATTTGGTGATGACTTGATTTTAAAAATTAGTAGGAAGAAATAGGCTTATAAATGATGTAAATCAGCACCTTTTTGTAGAAAGATCAATGAGGAGTGGGTATTTTTTTCATGGAGATTGCGTTTTGACAACAGATCCAAGTGGACAAAACAGCACCGGTGCAAAGTACAAATGCTGTTTTTCTTGGACATGAACTCATTGTACCCCTCGGCAATGTCTCACTACTATTTGCCACGTGGGAAACTATAAATGGCTTGAGAATCCTTGTGAGTTCCCCGACATTAAAACCGTCGAGGACAATGGGCCACAAGGATGGTTCTTTGAAATTGATGGTCACATTCCATTGGCGCTTCATGATTCAGTCAGAGATTTTGTTTTCCCCTGTATCAATCGACCAGTGACCAAGGACTCACTGAGTCCCTACAATCGATCATTGGTTTGAGGATATGAGGATGCATTGGACCCCCTCTAAGCAAAAACTGATTGCAGATCTGGACCCTAAAGAGAATATCGTTGTTCATCATGTGCTTTTGCACTGGATGGTGAACAATGGTTTCAAGATCACCAAAATACATAAGGTCCTGCAATTCAATCAAAAACTCTACTCAAAGAAGTTTATTAACACTTTTGTTTATAAAGGCTCTCGGGCAAACACTAAAGTAGAGAAGGAAATGTACAAACTCATTCTAAATTCAGTGTTTGGAAAAATGTGTGGTGAAAGCGTACGGAACAGATCTCGGTTTGACGTCGTGACTGACCCTCAAGAGTGTGCACGAATTATTGCTGACCCCAATTTTACATCGTTCACGAGCATAGAGGCGAGCATGGTTCTTCTACACAGGAAAAAGAGAAATGTGGTACTGAACAAGAATATAGCAGGAGGTATTTCAGTACTTGAAATTTCCAAAAAGCTCATCTTGTCGTTTTTTACAATGTGTGCAAGGTGCAATGGCCAAGGGAGGGGGAGGTTCAAGTTTACTATGGGGATACAGATTCTCTGCTGTTAAAAGTAAAAACCGGGATTTATTGGGGGATTTAGAAAATGGGGAACACATCAGCTCGCGGATGGATTTCACTAACTCGAATCCGTCTCTCTACCCCGAGTTGGTGAAACGTCAGGCCCCCAACAACTACTCATGTTAAAATCAGAGACGGGTAGTGGTTTGATATCCAAGGGGGTGTTCCCGGGTCCTAAAGTATATTGCGTTGAAACTCATAACAGGGATGTAAAGCAGGCGTGTAAAGGGTTGCCTACACATTTTGTAAAGAACAATTTCAACATGAGTGTGTACAGAGACTATGTAGAGAGTAGCCTAGTGCCGAGAGCACAAGTGCTTGCAATTCGCTCTCCACAGTATAAAAATTATACTGTTAGAGTGGAAAAGAATGCAATGTCATGTATATCCGACAAAGTCTTTGTGCTCGAGAATAGTGTAGTGTACTGCCCCATGGCCCACTATTGAATTTCAGACCGGGTTGACTTCATAGACTATCGCAATCAACTTGGTCTGGATAAATTAACCTAACTCAAACCTAACCTAACCTTTCCATAAATTAACTTAACCCAACCCTAACCTAACCTGATAAATTAAATGCTCTAACCTGCAGCAGCTGACGGCGACTATTGTATACATTTTTTCCACAGCGACCCCGGGGGTGGGGGGTCCCGCCCGTGGCCGGCTGCGGCCCGCGGTTCCCGGGGGGCTGGGGGTCCCGCCCGCGGCCGGCCTTCGGTCCGCGGCTCTCGGAGGGTGGGGGGCCTTTTAAATTCATAGTGTTCAACTGTGCTATTGTTCGTGTTCGTGTTTTTTTCATATGTTGCTGTACAAATAGTGTGTGTTTGTACAAAAATGTGTGTGCACAAATAGTGTTCTTGCTGGACAAAAAGCGTTTTTTTTATGACAATAAGTGTTATTGTTGTACATATAGTGTTGTTCTGTTGAACAAATGTTTAAATGTTAATAAATATTGTTCTTGTTGAACAAAAAAAAATGTTGTTGTTAATAAATATTATTGTTGTTCATGTTAATAAATATTATTGTTGTTCATGTGAACAAATAGGGTTTTTGTTCATGTTGAACAAGTGTTTTTATGCCAATAAATATTGTTCTTGTTGAACAAAAAAAAAGTGAAAAAAATGTTTTTGTTAATAAATATTATTGTTGTTCATGTTAATAAATATTATTGTTGTTCATGTTCAACAAATAGGTTTTTTGTTCTTGTTGAACAAGTGTTTTTTGTTCAATAAATCTTGTTTTTTCTTGAACAATATAGTTTTTTGTCGAATAAATGAATGAAATATTGTTTTTGTTGTTAACGTACTAGATAGATCTAAGGAAAATTACTACTTATTCATTGTGTAAGTATGGTTTACAGTTAGTTGTAAGCCGACTGTTGTCAACAGCAGCAGCAGTATGTATCAATTTAAAACACCATTCAGGTCGTTTCTGTGTGGTCCATCAATGTCTGGGAAAACGATACTTTTAGCTAAAATAATTCAAAATTGTAATAAAATGTGTTTGGAAAAACCAAAGAAAATTTATTATTGCTATAGTATTTCGCAGGAATCCTATTATCAAATAAAAGCTATTGCCACATCTATACCAATACAATTCATACGGAGACTTGACGTTTTCAATAGTATTGAACCAAACTCGTGGCTGAATTTGGCTGATCCATTGAACAGTTCTCACAGGAAATGCTACAGCTATTTACCGTTCGCTCTCATCATGAAAACATTTCCATAACCCTTGTTTTACACAATCTCTTTCATCAGAGCAAAAGTATGAGAACCCTTGCTTTGAATTGCATCATCTATATTATCTACCGAGTTGTTCGTGATTCTAGCTCGCTAATAACTCTCAATAAGCAAATATACCCCGGCGCCCCCAAATTTCTGCTGTCAGCGTACAATCAGGTGACAAATAAGCCCTACGGCTACATTTTTCTAGATCTTAATCAGAGCACACCCGAGGATCTACGTGTAGTCACAGATATTTTCGACAAAGAAATTACTGTATATCTTCTGGTGAACAGTAGAAAAAGCTATTAGTTGCCATTATTACACTGAAGAAACTATACGAACAACGGCATTTATTTTCCGTTTTAGGCACTTCAAAACCTCCACTCAGGAAGGCTATACTCAAACATGGTTGTGACAATGATTTCATTAATCTAATATCTGAACTTTGTTTAAATTTAACTGAGGGCAATGTACACTTGCCAGAAGGTGTTAGACAACAGACAAAAGCAACATCGTTCCACTGTACGTGCCTTGGCTTGCAAAAACAAGGGAAAAATTTTTAAAAGAAAACTTCTCCTTCAAGCGGGCGGTAGCTTTTTTACACTTTTACTGTCAATAATTGCAGGACTTGTAAACAGTTTTCTCTAGAAAAATGGCTAAACCCTATAAATTGACGCCATTTGAACTTGTCCTCTCGCCCGTGGAACATTTTGAAGACAATCTAAGCAAATTCATTAATGATGAAAATATTGCCGATGACGAAAAGCTGTTTTACTTCAAGATGCATTGCGACGTGTGGACAAACATAGACCCGCCGTCACCGTCACAGATCCCTCTAAATGAGAAACATCTCCTCAAGATTCTGCAGTACAGTGCAATCAAAGGAGAAGGAATTGAATTCTATAGTGACATCAATTGGAAACCTATTGCCAGTGACCTATCGAGAACAGAGTAAAAGAGTATTATCATATCTCATGTTGGAAACTGTGGTGGTGATGATCAAGTTCAAGTTGACAGCGCAGGGAAACGAATTATAATTCAGGGGAAAGTTATAATCTGGTTGATTTAATTTGTGATATGGTGACGAATCGTAAAGGACTTTTATCTTTTGATAATAATCTATACACCTTTCTAAATGTATCAAACTTCCCCAAAAGCCTTATTGGCAATAAGCAAATTCTAAAGAAACTAAGGCAATGTAGCCCTCCGACAACACCAACACCGCCATTTAAAAAGAAGAAGATTCAATATTGGAAATTACTAGCAGCAGCAGCAGCAGCAGCAGCATGGTCTTATAACACCAACGATGGTGGCTAGTCAAAAGCGAAGACGAATTGGTTCACCCTCCAGTGTGCAAAAGGGGAGTGGACATTACACTACGTGTTTGCGTTCAAAATGGTTAAGTTCTGAAGCACGTCTATGAAAATATTGGTGAAGCGGAAAGTCTAAGCTCTCCTACAACACTTTCTAAAGTTGCCTCTGAAATAGATGACACCACATTAAAAAAAGCAAAAGAGTATCTAGAAAATGAACCGAGTTACACACTGCATCGGAATCGCAGGCTTCGTGGCAAACAATATCGACAACTAAAGCCTTTTTAACTCTGTATATAATACAAACTGATCTTTTAACTTTAGATGCGATTCAACGGCGTCACAATGCACCCTACAAATATATTTTAGTGGCAATCAGTGTCTTTAGTCGCTATGCCTATGCCATTCCATTGCAATCAAAGAGAGGTGTTGAAGTTGCTCATGCTTTAGAAAGTGTTCTTGAACAGGGTTGCTATAGAAAAATTCAATCAGATCGCGGTAGCGAATTGGTTAATCCTCATGTGCAAAAGGTTCTATTAAAATATAATACAACACTTTATCATAGTCACAGCCCGATAAATGCTGCATTGGCTGAACGATTGATAAGAACGATTCGTCTATTAATTTCAAAATATTGTACACTGAATTGTTTGTTTTGTAATTGTATTGTTTTTTTTTAGTATTAATAAATTGATTGATTGATTGATTGATTGAAAAATACACCTGCTTTTATTCATGATTTAGATAAAATCATGCAGATATATAACCAACAACCTCATAGATCATTGTCCAACTCAAGCCCTTGGGAAGTTCATTGCAGTGAAAATACATTTGATGCTTTTCTAAAGCAATATTCCAGTGAAAAAGAAAAAAATTTGAAGAAGAAATTCAATGTTGTTGATACTGTTCGAATTAATAGAACCACCAATATTTTTTGAAAAGGGGAATTATTTATGGAGCACTGAACTTTTTAAAGTGTCCAAAATCCTAGAAACCGAACCCACGACATATCGACTGCGAGACACCAAATATGATGTGATTCTTGGCGTTGTTTTTATGAATATGAACTGCAAAAGTTAGAAACACTAGTGAAATTTATCAAATTGAAAAGATATTAAAGAGTCGTACTCGTAGGGGCAAGAGACAGTTGCTTGTTCACTGGCTAGGATACAACTTTGATTTTGATTCTTGGGTCAGTGCTGAAGATATTAACAATGCCCAATGAATTTTATGTGACTTTCATGTCCAATGTTTTCTGATCCTCTCTACAATGACTTGAATAGAACAAGTGATTTTTGGACGAAACTCTCTCCCACTATCAAATTCGATGACAGAAAGTATGATGTGGCTCTTGTCGACTGTATTCTCAAAAATACCTACGATATCCTGAGATAGGATCGCAAATATGAGATAAAAGTTATACCATTCGATTGGTCACTCTTTGCCGAGTATGAACGGGTTGAAGCACTTAAATCTAGTGAATATCCTCATGTCACATTGAAATATAAAGAATATGCTAATATGACGGAATTGTGTGCAAAAATCAATAGAAAAATATCATATCGTAGGAATGGTTCATTCCATTTTAATTATTCAATGGAATATGACAGGATTTACATTACCTCACCCGTTGACACTGAAATGATTCATCTCAATGATAATCTGAGAGATTTTCTTGGCTTTAAACAGAATATGATCAGTGGTAGAAATGCTGCAACTGTTAACGGGATAGATAATGTTATTTTTGCTGATTATCGACCTGGTTTCGCCTCGGACACTTGTATATTTCTCTACGCTTCATTTGTGGAAACATCCCGGGTTGGCAATAGCAAAGTTCCCCTCCTACGAGTTCTTGAATGGAAAACCAATCAAGAACATATTCACCACTACAATATCAAGCATCTTCAGTATATTCCCGTAAACACTTCCTATTTGGAACTCTGTCAGTTAACACTAAGAACTGAATTAGGTGATCCTCTAGCAATATCAAAAGGTTTGGCTATGATTACATGCCATTTTCGTCCCATCGTTCACCAACAACAAGATGTCTAATAGAAAAGTGGTATTCATTTGTCCTGATATTGACTGCTATGTTAATACTCTTGGCCCAAGACAACAGGGCAATGGAATGGACTATTACAAAGGTCGCTCGTCAATGTCTGGCTACGGTCTTGGCAGTTGGTTTTCTAAGCTGTTTCACTCTGCACTACCTCTGGCTAGAAAATATATTGTACCGGCTGCGACAGATTTTGCATCCTCTACACTATACGATTGGGGCTTTGGCAAGGATTTTAAAAAAAGTGCTTCGGAAATCTTAGGTCCAGTGTGCGAACCCTTGGTGAGAGATTATAACAAAATGGAAAAAGGTTCAAAAAGGTCGAGAAACAATGCATCACTCATCAGTCTCTACTAGGTCAGAAACGAAAGACATCACCCCTGTCAAAGAGAAGAAGAAAAACGCCGACACGTACAGTAAACAGTAGAAGAAGAAGCCCCAGGAAGAGAATTGTTAGATCAAAACTAGATTTCTTTTCCTAAGATGTCCTACCTACCGCATAAGGATTCCCAACCTTCAATCACCTCCTCATTGAATCTATTCAATGCAGAACATGTTGATGTGAGTGTAAAACATGGATACTATGAACAATTTTATCCACAACAAACCCCTCTGATAATATCCTCTTTCAAATTTATTCCAATGAAGACTACTTTATGGACATGTCTTCGAAATTTATAGATTTACAAATGAAAGTCCGGAAATCCAATAATACATTGCCAATTCTTGCCAATGGAATATCCTATGAAAATTGTAAATTACATAATTTATTTCGTCAAATCAGTGTCTACATCAATGGCACGCTGGTGAGCACAAGCAACAATCTCTCAAACTATACAGGCTATATGCAATTCGTGCTGATGACACCCAAGTCATACAAGGAATTGAGAGGCATCTCCAAGGGATATGAATATATTACTGATACTGATAGTACAGATGCACTTAAAAATGCTACAACTAGTGAATTACATCTAGTTGGAAAAATATATCATGAGATATTTAATATACCCCAATGGCTACCACCCAATATTAAAGTGGATATAAAATTGAGGCTTGCTCCATCCAATTTTATATTGAGAAAAGAACTTGCTGCCAATTCGGATGTGACTCTTTCCCTCACCTCGGCAATACTTCATGTACGCAAACAGCAGGTTATGAGTTCTGTTGCTTTGGCAGTGGAAAAACTGAGAGCCAGTGGAAATAATATTAAACTACTTGTTCCTCATACAATCACCAATCAACGTCATATTGCAATGGGGTCACGCACCTTCACCGACTCATCCTTTATCAATGGCGAAATTCCGTCAAAACTCGCTTCGGCATTTGTAAAAAGCGCTAGTGTAATAGGATAGTGGACTGGATGCCCACATAAATTTGAAATGTTTGGGCTTTCATCTCTTGTCTAAAAAGTAAACGGCATCCCACTCTACAATCTATCTTTTGATAAATACTTTATAACAATGTATGAGTTGACAATGCAAACCCTAGATCATGATGCGCAACTATTTGAAAATGGTATAACCGAAGAAATGTTTGCTAAAACACAGGGTATCATTGTATTGGATTTGTCTGGCACCGGGATGTGAGTATAGTACGCACGGGGAGTGTGCGTTAAGAGTGTACATTTGCCGACCTGTTAGCTGAGAGTATGGCACTAATCTCGCTAAATAAATATGAAACATATTGGGAATAAACTCCCAAAGGTAGTGTTCTACTAGACTTGGCACCATGAACACCATTCAAATAATCAATGTATTTAATATTGATCCCTACATGTCCAAATACAGATCCTGTTGTCTGCCCTCGGACTTTCTTGAAAAATTCAAAGTGGCAACAATACCTTAATTATTGTTAATACCAGTCCATCGACTGTGCAGACGGGTCATTGGCTGTGCATCTTTCAAACAATGAAGAAGATTGAATTTTTTGATCCTCTTGGCCTACCCTATACATTCTACACTCCCCACATCAGCAACTATATTGAGAGTACTGGGAAAACTATTTTTCAAAATTGGAGGGGGGTGCAGGATCTGAAGACTAAAAGCTGTGGCTTCCATGCACTACTATATTTTGTGTTTCCGATGTCGTGGCTATACTTACAAGCAGTTTCTCAACATTTATGTAGACAATCCACATCGGAACGACTTTATGGTGGAAAATATCTTCTCAGACCTGTATAATATTGATTTCGGTACCCTACGAGTGAAGTACTTAAAAAATGTATGTGAATTTGTTTATTAATAAATGAAAAATGTATATACAACAATGTCTTTATTCTTCACTTCAGATTTCTTCTTCTTCGGTGTATAGGCAACTGTCGTGAACCACTAGTGCTGGTAAATCATTTGGATTCACTGTATATTGATCTTGATTGGCTGCAAAGTCAGGGTCACATTTTCTACAGTATAATGTAACTTCCCTCTTGTCATATCTCTTTGTATAGTCAATGATACTATTTGCATTCACATTATGAAATACACGTGTTTCAATCTGTCTATTTGAAGCAATATCAAATACAGTGTTTTCAAATGGTAAATCACATTCAGTAACTGCCAAATAAAAATCACTTGGTTTATAGTCATAATAGGCAGTGTCGTCACAACGATGAAGTAGAAACCAAATTGTCTTGTTACCCCAACAGTTAAATCGTAGACCAGATTCTTCCTCCCAAAATAATTTAAATCCACGACGATACCAATCTCGTAGAAATAAACTAAAATCACGTTTGTGTTCTTTCCAATCATACCGGGGTAAGTATTCTCCCACTGATCACATTTGTCATAGTGACAATTGGAGCATAGATGTCCTCTAGGGTGAGAGTCACAAATCTCTTCAAGACATGAATTACATCCTTTAATTTGTACTGCATATCCTCTATGTAATTTACAAGGATTACATAATTTACACTTTTCATTATAGTTATCAATAATTGCCCGATTCTCACATGATGACCAACTGCCAAGAGTTTACATGCATAGTGGACATGTATAGAACATTTTTTGGTTTCCGATGTCAACTCTCTCACAGCTAAAACGAAACTGATCATCCTCGTTCGATAAATTCAGGGTGGAGGTTAGGTGAGAGGAGTAACTCTGTGACGTCACATCTTTCGAATGGTGGGGGAACCATCTACATTGACTCTATGGCAATGTTTTCAAAAGTATATCCACGATATTATTCTGCTTTGTTCTAATTAATATATTAACAAATCGAGTATAAGCATTTGAGTCACATCGACAAAGTTTCATACAATAGTCCAATGGGGAGAATCAGTTTTCATTATATTGTCAAGGGTTCCCCGAGAGAATATCCTTCGTTGAAGAGATAACTCGAGAAAATCATCAACCAAAATCAAATTTTTCCATAAACACCAGATTCGATCTAATTCTCTCTTTCTCAATTTATTCATTTTTCAATCCTATCACTCTGACTGCTGACTCCAGACTGACCATGATTCGTTAGCCTAACATTCTAACAAAAAGAAAGGGAACATTTTCGATTTCGAAACAATTTTATTGTATAATTACAACAATAATAGTACACATGAACAATTAGCGATACAGTTTATTGTCTTCGATGAACTTCACTAGTGCACTTAAAGCACATTGAAGTCTATTCACACGCACTATATCAACTTTTGCAGCGAAGCATAATTGATCCTCCATTTTAAATTTGCTCAAGGATATTACATATCTTGCATATACTTCATCCCATTCCAGACAAAGCCGTGATCCTCTCGTTATTTCCACCGCAATTTTTGGGGCTCTTGTATCATTGCTACCAACTCCACTATCAACTTCTGATAGGGTAAACATTCCAATCATCATTATTACAAATATATACAAATGAGTAAAGTCAAACTGTTCTCGCTCCTTTGAATTCTATTCACACACTAATAAAAACTATAGCAAAAATCCTTTCCTTATATTCTCTGCAATCCTCTCCCGCTAATATTTCCGACTCCCTGATTGGCTTAGAAAGACGCACGTGATCCTGTTCCCGTTAGACTCGTGGGATCAATACATTCCTCACCGATTATGTAATCAATTTCTCAGAAATTTAGTTCCCCTCTTGTCCTAGTCGATTACGCAATCAATTTCTCAGAAATCCACTTCCCCTCTTGTCCTAGTCAATCAATCAATTTCTCAGAAATCCACTTCCCCCTCTTGTCCTAGTCGATTACACAATCAATTTCTCAGAAATCCACTTCCCCCTCTTGTCCTAAATCATACATCTCTTCTCGTCAATGCGCATTTGCAAACTTCACCCCGGAGTCATTACACCTAGACGAACAACAACAAATCCATCGACCTTGAAAAAGGGACCGTTGATCCCATTAGACTCGATCAATAATCCTTGAATAAATTACGTTAGCTTGGTGTTAGACTCAATTGTAGATCGCAGCAATGGTGTGAGCCCGGGGCTGGTACCCCTTTCCCTACTTATATAGAAGCCTGGCGTGTGCCGAGTTCCAGGGCCCGGTACTATACATATATATATATATATATAATATATATATATATATATATATATATATATATATAATATATATATATATATATATATATATTATATATATATATATATATATATATATATATATATATATATATATATATATATATATATATATATATATATCTATATATATATATATATATATATATATATAATATATATATATATATATATATATTATATATATATATATATATATATATATATATATATATATATATATATATATATATATATATATATATATATATATATATATATATATCATATATATATTATATATATATATATATATATAATATATATATATATATATATATATATATATATATATATATATATACATATCCAGGATACAGGCTTATTGTAAGGAATAGAGAGAGAATGGGACGTGGAGGTTTGGCATTTTTTGGTTAAGGATCATTTTGTTGCTAAAATAAGGGAAGACCTATCAGTTTGGATAGAAGGTAAGGTGGAATCTCTTACTCTTGAGCTGGAAGTTGGTGGAAAAGATATATTGATTACTGAGGTTTATAAGCCACCGAGTACAGTTTGGGAGGAGCTTGAAAATGGTTTTAGTAGTTTTAATGGATGCGGTAGAATTGAGTAATCTGGAGTGCATTTGCATGGGGGATTTTAATTTTGATCTTTTTAGTTTATACATGATAATTTGGATTTTTTAAAAACCTTTTCTCCAGTTATGATTTTTATCCATTAGGTGGGATTCCGACTCGTGTTACAGGACAGTCAGCTACACTTATTGACAATATTTTCGTGCGATCCCGGGTATTACATAGCTGTTATGCTGACGTTATAGTAAATGAGGTTTCCCGATCACTTTCCTATAGTAGCAGTGACTTCATATCAATGTGCGATAAAGCAGAACAGGACAAAGGTTAAAAGAAGGCAACTAAAAAAAGAGAACCTACAGAAGTTTATAGAGGAACTAAGTATTGTGTCATGGAAACCAGTTTATGAAGAATCTGAAAGTGCTTCTGCGGCATTCGATAAGTTCATGGACATATTGCAGCCAATATTTGAGAGAACTTGCCCAGTAAAGAGCATAAAGGTGAGGAAAAAGGAACCCCGGAAACCTTGGGTAACTATGGAGCTACTCGACTTAATTAGAAGGAGAAATACATTGTATCTGAGTTACTTAAATAGTAACCATAGTCAAGATCTAACTGAATTTAAACAAATCCGTAATAAAGTAAATCGGCTAAGGCGGTCATGCATCCACGAATATTATGGAGTGAAATTTAAGGAAAACAAAGGCAATACGAAAACAACTTGGAATATTATAAATGAAATCGTAAATAAGAAGAAAGAGACCGAGATTCCTGCTAGTCTGATCTTTGATGGTAAATTTGTTGATGGAAATGAAGAGGTGGCTAATTTCTTTGGTGAATATTTTTCTAAGATTGGTGAATCAATAAGTGAGAATCCATACGATGAAAAATAATGAAATTAATGAGACGTTTAGTGATGAAAGGGTAGTTGGATTGGAAATGTCTGCAGATGAAACGAACGTTGAAGAATTAAAACAGATAATAGGATTGGTAAAATCAAGTTCTCCAGGGAATGATGGAATTAATCTGAAAGCGTTCAAGCATTTTATGGTATATTTGTTGCCTTGTATTGTTTATTTGATTAACCTTTCTTTGAAGAAAGGTGAATTTCCTACTCGTCTGAAAGAGGCTAAAGTTATTCCGCTTCACAAAGGGGGTTCAAAAACTGATCCGTCTAATTGGAGCCGATTTCAATATTGCCCCTATTTGCTAAGCTGTATGAAAAAGTGATGCATCGACGACTTTATAACCATCTGACTACTTACGGTTTTTCTTAGTGATACCCAGTTTGGATTCAGGAAAAACCACTCTGTAATACATGCAGTCCAGCACCTAACAGATTTCATCAATGGTGCTCTCGAAAAAAGTGTACTGGTACTTTCAGTATTTATAGACTTTAGAAAGGCTTTTGACACGGTGGTTTCATAAAATTTTATTAGATAGGCTAAGCCGTTTAGGGATCCAAGGGGTTATTCTGAAATGGTTTGAATCTTATCTTAACCAGCGTATTATTCGAGTCTCTATTAAAAATTCTATTTCAAAACTTTTATCGTTAATTCTGGTGTGCCTCAGGGTTCAGTGCTTGGCCCACTTCTTTATCTAATTTACGTTGATACCATGCGTTTTTTATATATCAGATGCACTTATAACGTCTTTTGCTGATGACACGGTGTTTTACGATTACAGCTACTTGTCTGAACCAGTTAATTGAGAAGACAAATAAGGCCCTCGCCGAATTGATAAGTTTTACAAATTCTAGTTATTTGGTAGTGAATATTTCAAAAACAAATTTCGTGACATTTTGTAGAAATGGAGTTTCATGTGTTTTTAGATAATAAAAATTGTTTTTAACGGTGAATTTTTAAAGCATGTAAATAGTGTTAAATATTTGGGCTTTAGTATTGATTTTAATTTAAGTTGGAAATCACATTGTGATCTTGTGGCAGTTAAAGTTTCAAGAGGGTTGGGTGTGATAAGAAGACTGAAAAATCAACTACCGTCAAATGTTTTACTTTTACTTTATCATTCTATTGTTAGCCCTTATTTATCGTATGGTTGCATGCTATGGACTAGTAGTTTTATTTCAAGTTTTTAGAAAGGTCCAAATTTTACAGAATAAAATAGTTCGTATTTTAGGTAATTATATTTAGTTTGAAAATAGCACGTTGAATTGCTTTACAAGTTTGAAAATTTTAAATATTTATCAGTTACGGGATTACCAGTTTAGCAATTTTTATTTATCAATGTTTGAATAAGTGTTCACCGG
>CM051272.1:53993863-54026363 GCA_027921565.1 Artemia sinica
GTATACCAGACAAATACATTAAAGTGATTAGTGCTATGTACGAGAATAACACTGCTGCGGTTAAGGTAGGAAATGCGGTTAGCAGCTGGTTTTGTATCAAATCAGGAGTTAAGCAGGGCTGTGTTCTATCCCCCTTTACATGGATTATTTTGATGGACTTTGTTTTAAGGAGCACACAGGAAAGGCAATGGGAGACCACGGAATCAAATGGGAAGGAAAAAGTCTCCTGGACTTGGATTATGCTGATGATTTAAGCATCCTAGATGAAAGTGTGAGCAAAATGAATGAAGTTTTAGAGGTTTTGCCAGTTGAGGGTGCTAGAATTGGTTTGAAAATTAATGTTAGGAAGACTAAGTCACTAAGGCTAGGAATAAGTGAAGATGAAAGGTGACGTTGGTAATGAAAAGATTGATCAGGTGGGCAGCTTCACTTACCTTGGTAGTATTATTAGTAAAGATGGTGGGAGCAGTGAAGATGTTAAAATAGAATAGCCAAGGCTCAGGGTGTTTTTTTCACAGTTAAAAAAAGTCTGGAAGAATAGGAAGATAAGTTCTGCTAACCAAGATTAGAATATTAGAAGCTACAGTGATGACAGTGGTCAAATATGGCTCTGAAGCATGGGCCCTCCGAAAAGCGGATGAAGATTTGCTAGATGTTTTCCAGAGAAAATTGCTTAAGGATTGTTCTGGGTACCCGGCTGACTGACCGTATTTCAAACAATAGGCTATACGAAAAATGTGTTCAATACCGCTCTCTAGGGCTATAATGAAAGAAAGGTTGAGGTGGTTAGGGCATGTTGTGCGGATGAAGGATGACAGATTGCCGAAGATTGTTCTTTTCGGCCAACCATCTAGGGCATAAACCTCTACGTCATAAAGAAAAGATTTAAAGGAAATGGGAACTTCGTGGGGCGGGTGTAAAAAGGGAGGCTTTGAATAGATTGGAGTGGAGGAGGATCGTACTTAGCTGTGTTGGCAGGCGGCTACGTAGCAGGCGGCTTGGTGCTGCGGTGAGTTGTTAGTAGTAGTAGTAGTATAATATACATACATAATATATATATATATATACTATATATATATATATATATATATATATATATATATATATATATAGTATATATATATATATATATATATATATATATATATATTATATACATTTACAACATACATAACAACATAATACTCTTTTGCGATGTCCAAAAGCCTGACACAGAGCCGTCCAAAGGGAACCTTTTACAAAAAAAAAAAAAAAAAATCCGAAAAAGAAGTTTTTCAAAAAAAAGTTAAGAGCCATATTAAACTTAATACTACATAATATAATATCATAGATAATACCATATTAAACTAATACTGGTTAGAACCATATAATCAAACAGTTCGTGGTAACGAACTGTAAGTAAGGAGCGACCCGGCTCAATGGTAACCGAAACTCTAAAAAACGGAATTTGATACCAATAGATACATCAAAAGAATCAGATTTTAATTCTGATTTCAAATATATAAGTTTCATCAAGTTTGATCTTAGCCATGAAAAGTTACGCGCCTGAGAAAATTTGGCTGATTTTCGAAGAAAGGAGGAAAGACCCCTAAAAGTTATAGAACCTTAATGAAAATTACACCGTCATATTCAGCGTTTATCAGAGAACCCTACTGTAGAGGTTTCAAGCTCCTATATACAAAAATGCGGAAATTTTTGCATTTTTTGTCAGAAGAAAGATCGCGGACGCGTGTTTTTTATATTTGTTTTTTTTTTGTTTTTTTTTTTGTTTTTTTTTGTCCCCCAGGCGTAATCGTATTGACCCAGTGGTCCTAGAATATCGTAGGAGGGCTCATTGGAACGGAACTTAAAAGTTCTAGTGCCCTTTTTAACGTGACCAAAAAAATGGAGGGCAACTAGGCCCCCTCCCCACACTCATTTTTTCTCAAAGTCACCCAATTAAAATTTTGAGATAGCCATTTTGTTTAGCATAGTCGAAAATCTAATAAATATGTCTTTTAGGATGACTTAATCCCCCACAGTTCCCAGGGGAAGGGCTGCAAGTTATGAACTTTGCCCAATTGCTGACATATTGTATTGGTTATTGGGAAGTATACAGACATTTTCAAGAAGGATTTTTTTCTGGTGGGGGAGGGCTGGAGGAGGGGGTTACTCGGGAGTATCTTTCCGTGGAGGATGTTTCTTTGGGGTAAAGGGACATTTTCTATGAATGGGCGCCGGATTTTCAAGCATTATTTAAAAAAACGATCAGAAATTAATTTAAAAAAAAAACAAGTTTTTTCAACTGAAAGTAAGAAGCAACATTAGAACTTAAAAGGAACAGAAATTATTACGTATATGAGGGGGTTCTCCCCCAAGTCAATACCTCGCTCTTTACTCTACAGTTTTTTTAGTGCTTTCAAAAGAGCTATCTATTCTAATTAAACGGCCTTTGTAATTGAGGGGTTTGTGAATTAAAATTTTTTTAACTTTTAACGTAAAGAGCTTGGTATTGACTAAGGGAGAACCCCCTCATATACGTAATAACATATACGTAATAAAAAAAACAATAAAAAAAAACAAGCGATACGGCTCAATAGTAATAGAAACTTTTAAAAACGGAATTTTGATGTCAATAAATGCATCAAAAGAATGGGTTTATAATGCTGATTCTAAATATATAAATTTTATTAAGTTTAGTATTACTCATCAAAGGCTACGAGCCTGAGGAAATTTACCTGATTTTTTTAAAGAGGGGGAAACATCCCCTACAAGTGAAAGAATTTTAATGAAAATCACACCGTCAGATTCAGCGTATCAGAAAACCTATTACATAGGTTTCAAGCTCATATCTGCAAAAATCTGCAACTTTGTATTTTGTGCCAGAAGAGAAATATACGAATATATAAGTTCGTTACGTAAGTTAATTCGTAAATTACGTCAGAACCAAATTTAGAGACAGCCATTTAGAAAAAAAAAATTAAAATTTTTATGCAAATTTTGTTTACTTATTCAATGACGGTGAGCCAAAATAAAACCTGCATTAACTAAAAACGATCAGAAATTAAATAAAAAAAAACAAGTTTTTAAACTGAAAGTAAGGAGCAACATTAAAACTTAAAACGAACAGAAATTATTCCGTATATGAAAGGGGCTGTCCCTCCTCGACGCCTCGCTCTTTACGCTAAAGTTTGAATCTGTCTCAAAACTTTATTTTTTAAAACAATAAAAAAACTGTAGCGCAAAGAGCGAGGCGTTGAGGAGGGGACAGCCCTTTCATATACGGAATAATTTTCTGTTCGTTTTAAGTTTTAATGTCGCTCCTTACTTTCCGTTTAAAAAACGTGTTTTTTTTTATTTAATACTTAATCAGAGGCAACGCCATAGCGTTGCCTATAGTAAAGGGCACACGGGTCCAACGTTTTTTATTATTTATTTATTTTTCACAGAGACACTTCATATGAAAGGGGTCGTCGTAGAAACTTCAAAGGGGGCTCATTCGATTGTAATCCAGAGTTCTAGTGCCCTTTTTAAGGTCAAAAGTGATTGGAAGGCACTAACACCCCTTCCACGCCCACCAGTTCCCCAAAAACATCCAGTCAAAGTTTTGAGATAGCCATTTTGTTCAGCGCAATTGATTTACAGGTAGAAATATGTTTTTTGAGGAGGACACTCCCACACAGCCCTCAGGGCAAGGGTTGTAAGTTATGCCCTGGGGGCATATAAGGTTTTGTATAGAAAGCGTTGTCGTAGAAACTTCAGAAAAGGCTCATTCGATTGGAAATTTAAATGGCTAGTTCTCTTTTTAATAGTCAAAAGTGATAGGAAGGCAACTAACACCCTTCCACACCCACCATTCCCCCAAGCACATCCAATCAAAGTTTTGATATAGCCATTTTGTTCAACGTAGTTTGAAAGTTCTGGAAATTATATGTTTGAGCAGGACACTCCCCCCTACAGTCTTCAGGGGCAAGGGTTATAAGTTATGCCCAGGGGGCATATATAGTTCTTATGGAAGCAATGCTCGGATAAACTTCAGAGAGGGCTCATTTGTTTGGAAATTGAAAGTTCTATTTCCTTTTTTAAGCGCCAAAAGATATTGGAGGGTAACCAGCTTCTCCCCCCCCCCCAAAAAAAAAAACTTTTTTCCCAAATACATCCATATAAAATTTTAAGATAGCTATTTTGTTAAAATAGTTCAAAGATCATATAACAAAAATTCCGGTGTCGACATACCCCCCCCCCCCCCCCAGTACCCAGGGGCAGGCGTTGTAAGTTATGCCATGGGGACATATATGGGTCTTATGGAAGGAATGCTTGTATTAACTTCAAAGAGGGCTCATG
This sequence comes from Artemia sinica, assembly GCA_027921565.1. Taxonomy (NCBI): domain Eukaryota; kingdom Metazoa; phylum Arthropoda; class Branchiopoda; order Anostraca; family Artemiidae; genus Artemia; species Artemia sinica. The sequence goes on from CM051272.1 coordinate 53,998,187, forward strand.
TGATTGGAAATTGAGAGTTCTAGTTCACTTTTTAAGAGTCAAAGGAGAATGGAGGGCTCCTAGCCCCCCCCCCCCTCCACGCCCTTTTTTCCCCAAACCCATCCAATAAGAACTTTGAGATAGCTTTTCTTAAAATAGTTCAAAGACCATATAAAAAAACTCCAGTGTCGACACAGCCTCCCAGGGCCCGAGGACAGGTGTTGTAAGTTATGTCCTGGGGGAATATATGGTTCTTATTGAAGGGATGCTCGTAAAAACTTCAGAGATGGCTCATTTGATTAGAAATTGAAAGTTCTAGTTCATTTGTTTAGAGTCAAAAGAGATTGGAGGGCAACTAGCCTCTCCCCTACGCCCCTTTTCCCCAAATGCATCCATAAAAATTTGAGATAGCTATTAAGTTAAAAATTGCTCAAAAGTCAGATAACAAAAACTCAGATGTCGTCACAATCCCTCAGGGCCCAGGGCAGGCGTTGTCAGTTTATGCCCTGGGGCATATATGGTTCTTATGAAAGGGATTCTCGTATAAACTTCAGAGAGGGCTCTTTCGATTGGAAATTGAAAGTTCGAGCTCACTTTTTAATAGTCAAAAGAGATCCTAGGGGAGCTAGCCCCCCCCCCTCACGCCTTCTTTTTCCCAACCCATCTGATGAAAATTTTGAGATAGTCATTTTGTTGAAAATAGTTCAAAGGTCGGATAAGAAAACTCCGGTGTCAATACAACCCCCAGGGCCCAGGGGAGGCGTTCTAAGTTATGCCCTAAGGGCATGTATGGTTCTTATGAAAAAGATGCTCGTATGAGCTTCATAGAGGGTTCATTTGATTGGAAATTGAAAGTTCTAGTTCATTAATTAAGAGTCAAGAGAGTTAAAGGAAACTAGCCCCCCCCAAGCCCTTTTTTTTCCCAAACCCATCCGCTACAAATTTTGAGATAGCCAGTTTTTTGGAAATTGTTCAAAAATTAGATAACAGAAACTCCCCCCAGGCCCAGGGGATAGGCGTTGTAAGTGTTGTCCTGGGGGCGTATATGGTTCTTATGAAAGGGATGCTCGTATAAACTTAAGAGAGGGCAACAAACTTCCAATCATTTGATTGGAAATTGAAAGTTCTAGTTCAATTTTTAAGAATCAAAAGATATCCGAGGGCAACTTGCACCCCCCCCCCCCCAAAAAAAAAAAAAAAAAAACCTTTTTCCCCAAGCCCATCATATAAATTTTTATAACAGCCATTTCATTGAAAATAGTTCAAAGGTCAGATAAAAATTCCTGTGTCGACGCAACCCCCAGAGATTCGAGGCAGGCGTTATGAGTAATACTCTAGGGGCATATATAGTTCTTATAGAAGGAATGCTCTTATAAACTTTAGAGAGGGCTCATTTGATTGGAAATTGATAGTTCTTGTTCACTTTTTTAAGAGTCAAAAGAGATCGAAGAGCAAGTAGCCCCCCCCCTGCTCCACACCCTAAACACATCAGATATAATTTTTGAGATAGATATTTTTGTTAAAATAGTTCAAATTCGAGATAACAAAAAACTCCGGTGTCCACACAGCCCCCCAGGACCCGGGGTAGGCGTTGTAAGTTATTCCCTGGGGGCATATATGGTTGTTATGGAAGGGATACTCGTATAAACTTCATAGAGGGCTCATTTGATAGAAATTGAAAGTTGTAATTCACATTTTAGGAGTCAAAAGTGATTGGAGGGCAGCTAGCCTCCCCCACACTCCTTTTTTCCCAGAGGCACTTCATATAGAAGGAGTCGTCGTATATACTTCAAAAGGGGCTCATTTGACTGGAAATTGACAGTTCTAGTGCCATTTTTAAGAGTCAAAAGTGATTGGAGGGCAATTGGCCCCCCAAGCCCTTTTTCCCCAAATACACCTGGTAAAAAATTTGAGGTAGCTATTTTGTTAAAAATAGTTCAAAGATCATATAACAAAAATTCTTTTACCTATGACCATTTCGTTAAAAATAGTTCAAAGGTCAGATAAAAGCCTCCTTTGTCGACACAATCCCCCAGGGCCCGGTGCAGGCGTTGTAAGTACTGTTCTGGGGGCATATATGGTTCTAATGGAAGGTATGCTCGTATAACCTTCGAAGAGGGATCATATGATTGGAAATTGAAAGTTCTCGTTCACTTTTTTAGAGTCAAAAGAGACCGAAGGGCAACTAGCCCCCCTCTCAACGCCCTGTTTTCCTCAAACCCATCTGATCAGAACTTTGAGAGAGCCATTTTTTTCAAAATAGTTCAAAGGTCAGATAACAAAAACACTGGTGTCGACACATCCCCCCAGGGCCCAGGGGGACAGGCATTGTAAGCTATGTTCTGGGGCCGTATGTGGTACGTTGTAAGTGTTGTCCTGAGAGCGTATATGGTTCTTACGGAAGGGATACTCGTGTAAACTTCAGAGAGGGCTCAATGATTGAAAATAGAAAGTTCTAGTTCACTTTTAAAGAGTCAAAAGAGACCGAAGATTAATTAGCCCCCCCACGCCCTGAAAGTTCGAGCTCATTTTTAATAGTCAAAAGAGATCCGAGGGAAGCTAGCTCCCCACCCCCCCCCATGCCTTCTTTTTCCAAACCCATCCGATAAAATTTCGAGATAGCCATTTTGTTAAAAATAGTTCAAACATCAGATAATAAAACCTCCGAGGTTTATACAAACCCATTTTTTCACTTTGGAATTGTTACTTTGATACCAGTTTTGGTACTTTGATGAATATTTGATTTTTTTTTTTTTTAGTTTGATTTTGAAATAAGGAATTTTTAAAAGCTTGAAACTTTTTGCAATCAAAGACGAACAAGAATTAATTTAAAAAAAAAACTTTTCGAAAAAAAAGTTTTTCAAAGAAAAGTAAAGGCCATTTTAAACTTAAGCTCAGCATATACAAATACCTTTTAAAATGCAAACTCAAAACGACCAGAAATTACTATTAAAGAATAAATGAAACCCAAACGAACAGAAATTAAATAAACAATCATAGCAAAACATACAACAAGTAATATTATAAATGGGTAAATAGATCTTAAATTGAGTAATGCTTAGATTGAATATGAAAACCAAGCTTAAAACGAAAAAAAAATATTTCCTATTGAAGTATAAATGAAACTTAAAACGAACAGAAATTAAATAAACAATAAATGAAAACAAAACATACAATAGATATTAATGTAAATTAATAAATAAGTCTTAAAACGAGTGAAACTTAAATTGAATATGGAAATGAAGCTTGAAACGAACAAAAATCACTACAAAGAAGAGTTTGGGTATGACCTCCTTCTTTCACTGTAAAAGTCTAAAGCCTACTGCGTCATTGGCGCTTTACTGAAAACTATATTCGTCTTGAACAGTCTTGGAAGGTATAAACGACATCAAATTGAATATTTTGATGTATAATGATATTAATTGTTGAAAGATCCACCAGTTCAAGAATTTATTTCACTGTAATTTGATTTTTATTTTCAATGCTGTAAGACCTGGAAAAGAAAATATTTTTAATATATTTCAGTTAAGCGCCAATGACGCAGTAGGCTTTTGGTTTTTATTTACAGTTAGGAAAGGAGGCAGTATCCAAACACTTGTTTGTAATGAAACTATATTCGTCTTGAACAACTTTAAAAAGAGCTAATAAATTAAACTGAATATTTGATATTCTGAATATAAATATTAATTGCTGAATATAATGATATTAAATGCTGAAAGCTCATCAGTTCAAAATTTTACTATAATTTTAATGTTTATTTTCAATATTAAGTACAAAAGAAAATATTTGTCATAAAATTGGTTTTCAGTAAAGCGCCAATGACGCAATAGGTTTTTAGACTTTTACAGTGAGAGAAGGAGGTCATACCCAAACTCTTGTTTGCAGTGATTTTTGTTCGTTTCAAGGTTGATTTACATATTCAATTTAAGTTTCACTCGTTTTAAGATTTATTTATTAATTTACATTAATATCTATTGTATTTTGTTTGCATTGATTGTTTATTTAATTTCTATTCGTTTTAAGTTTTCATTTATACTTCAATATATATATATATATATATATATATACATTTACAACATGCATAACAACATAATACTCTTTTGCGATGTCCAAAAGCCTGACACAGAGCCGTCCAAAGGGGAACCTTTTACAAAAAAAAAAAAAAAAATCCGAAAAAGAAGTTTTTCAAAGAAAAGTTAAGAGCCATATTAAACTTAATACTACATAATATAATATCATAGATAATACCATATTAAACTAATACTGGTTAGAACCATATAATCAACAGTTTCGTGGTAACGAACTGTAAGTAAGGAGCGACCCGGCTCAATGGTAACCGAAACTCTAAAAAACGGAATTTTGATACCAATAGATACATCAAAAGAATCAGATTTTAATTCTGATTTCAAATATATAAGTTTCATCAAGTTTGATCTTAGCCATGAAAAGTTACGCGCCTGAGAAAATTTGGCTGATTTTCGAAGAAAGGAGGAAAGACCCCCTAAAAGTTTAGAGACCTTAATGAAAATTACATCGTCATATTCAGCGTATCAGAGAACCCTACTGTAGAGGTTTCAAGCTCCTATATACAAAAATGCGGAATTTTGCATTTTTTGTCAGAAGAAAGATCGCGGACGCGTGTTTATTTGTTTTTTTTTTTTTTTTTTGTTTTTTTTTTTCCCCCAGGCGTAATCGTATTGACCCAGTGGTCCTAGAATATCGTAGGAGGGCTCATTGGAACGGAACTTAAAAGTTCTAGTGCCCTTTTTAAGTGACCAAAAAAATGGAGGGCAACTAGGCCCCCTCCCACACTCATTTTTTCTCAAAGTCACCCAATTAAAATTTTGAGATAGCCATTTTGTTTAGCATAGTCGAAAATCTAATAAATATGTCTTTTAGGATGACTTAATCCCCCACAGTTCCCAGGGAAGGGCTGCAAGTTATGAACTTTGCCAATTGCTGACATATTGTATTGGTTATTGGGAAGTATACAGACATTTTCAAGAAGGATTTTTTTCTGGTGGGGGGAGGGCTGGAGGAGGGGGTTACTCGGGAGTATCTTTCCGTGGAGGATGTTTCTTTGGGGTAAGGGACATTTCTATGAAGGGGGCGCCGGATTTTCAAGCATTATTTTAAAAAACGATCAGAAATTAATTTAAAAAAAAAACAAGTTTTTTCAACTGAAAGTAAGAAGCAACATTAGAACTTAAAAGGAACAGAAATTATTACGTATATGAGGGGGTTCTCCCCCAAGTCAATACCTCGCTCTTTACTCTACAGTTTTTTTAGTGCTTTCAAAAGAGCTATCTATTCTAATTAAACGGCCTTTGTAATTGAGGGGTTTGTGAATTAAAATTTTTTTAACTTTTAACGTAAAGAGCTTGGTATTGACTAAGGGGAGAACCCCCTCATATACGTAATAACATATACGTAATAAAAAAAACAATAAAAAAAAAACAAGCGATACGGCTCAATAGTAATAGAAACTTTTAAAAACGGAATTTTGATGTCAATAAATGCATCAAAAGAATGGGTTTATAATGCTGATTCTAAATATATAAATTTTATTAAGTTTAGTATTACTCATCAAAGGCTACGAGCCTGAGGAAATTTACCTGATTTTTTAAAGAGGGGGAAACATCCCCTACAAGTGAAAGAATTTTAATGAAAATCACACCGTCAGATTCAGCGTATCAGAAAACCCTATTACATAGGTTTCAAGCTCATATCTGCAAAAATCTGCAACTTTGTATTTTGTGCCAGAAGAGAAATATACGAATATATAAGTTCGTTACGTAAGTTAATTCGTAAATTACGTCAGAACCAAATTTAGAGACAGCCATTTAGAAAAAAAAAGTAAAATTTTTATGCAAATTTTGTTTACTTATTCAATGACGGTGAGCCAAAATAAAACCTGCATTAACTAAAAAACGATCAGAAATTAAATAAAAAAAAAAAACAAGTTTTTTAAACTGAAAGTAAGGAGCAACATTAAAACTTAAAACGAACAGAAATTATTCCGTATATGAAAGGGGCTGTCCCCTCCTCGACGCCTCGCTCTTTACGCTAAAGTTTGAATCTGTCTCAAAACTTTATTTTTTTAAAACAATAAAAAACTGTAGCGTAAAGAGCGAGGCGTTGAGGAGGGGACAGCCCCTTTCATATACGGAATAATTTCTGTTCGTTTTAAGTTTTAATGTCGCTCCTTACTTTCCGTTTAAAAAACGTGTTTTTTTTTTATTTAATACTTAATCAGAGGCAACGCCATAGCGTTGCCTATAGTAAAGGGCACACGGGTCCAACGTTTTATTATTTATTTATTTTTCACAGAGACACTTCATATGAAAGGGGTCGTCGTAGAAACTTCAAAGGGGGCTCATTCGATTGTAAATCCAGAGTTCTAGTGCCCTTTTTAAGGGTCAAAAGTGATTGGAAGGCAACTAACACCCCTTCCACGCCCACCAGTTCCCCAAAAACATCCAGTCAAAGTTTTGAGATAGCCATTTTGTTCAGCGCAATTGATTTACAGGTAGAAATTATGTTTTTGAGGAGGACACTCCCACACAGCCCTCAGGGCAAGGGTTGTAAGTTATGCCCTGGGGGCATATAAGGTTTTGTATAGAAAGCGTTGTCGTAGAAACTTCAGAAAAGGCTCATTCGATTGGAAATTTAAATGGCTAGTTCTCTTTTTAATAGTCAAAAGTGATAGGAAGGCAACTAACACCCCTTCCACACCCACCATTCCCCCAAGCACATCCAATCAAAGTTTTGATATAGCCATTTTGTGTTCAACGTAGTTGAAAGTTCTGGAAATTATATGTTTTTGAGCAGGACACTCCCCCTACAGTCTTCAGGGGCAAGGGTTATAATTTATGCCCAGGGGGCATATATAGTTCTTATGGAAGCAATGCTCGGATAAACTTCAGAAAGGGCTCATTTGTTTGGAAATTGAAAGTTCTATTTCCTTTTTTAAGCGCCAAAAGATATTGGAGGGTAACCAGCTTCTCCCCCCCCCCCCAAAAAAAAAAAACTTTTTTTTCCCAAATACATCCATTAAAATTTTTAAGATAGCTATTTTGTTAAAATAGTTCAAAGATCATATAACAAAAATTCCGATGTCGACATACTCCCCCCCCCCCAGTACCCAGGGGCAGGCGTTGTAAGTTATGCCATGGGGACATATATGGGTCTTATGGAAGGAATGCTTGTATTAACTTCAAAGAGGGCTCATGTGATTGGAAATTGAGAGTTCTAGTTCACTTTTTAAGAGTCAAAGGAGAATGGAGGGCTCCTAGCCCCCCCCCCCCCCCCTCCACGCCCTTTTTTTCCCCAAACCCATCCAATAAGAACTTTGAGATAGCTTTTCTTAAATAGTTCAAAGACCATATAAAAAAACTCCAGTGTCGACACAGCCTCCCAGGGCCCGAGGACAGGTGTTGTAAGTTATGTCCTGGGGGAATATATGGTTCTTATTGAAGGGATGCTCGTAAAAACTTCAGAGATGGCTCATTTGATTAGAAATTGAAAGTTCTAGTTCATTTGTTTAGAGTCAAAAGAGATTGGAGGGCAACTAGCCTCTCCCCTACGCCCCTTTTCCCCAAATGCATCCATAAAAATTTGAGATAGCTATTAAGTTAAAAATTGCTCAAAAGTCAGATAACAAAAACTCAGATGTCGTCACAATCCCTCAGGGCCCAGGGGCAGGCGTTGTCAGTTATGCCCTGGGGCATATATGGTTCTTATGAAAGGGATTCTCGTATAAACTTCAGAGAGGGCTCTTTCGATTGGAAATTGAAAGTTCGAGCTCACTTTTTAATAGTCAAAAGAGATCCTAGGGGAGCTAGCCCCCCCCCCCCTCACGCCTTCTTTTTCCCAACCCATCTGATGAAAATTTTGAGATAGTCATTTTGTTGAAATAGTTCAAAGGTCGGATAAGAAAAACTCCGGTGTCAATACAACCCCCCAGGGCCCACGGAGGCGTTCTAAGTTATGCCCTAAGGGCATGTATGGTTCTTATGAAAAAGATGCTCGTATGAGCTTCATAGAGGGTTCATTTGATTGGAAATTGAAAGTTCTAGTTCATTAATTAAGAGTCAAGAGAGTTAAAGGAAACTAGCCCCCCCCCCCCCCCAAGCCCTTTTTTTCCCAAACCCATCCGCTACAAATTTTGAGATAGCCAGTTTTTTTGGAAATTGTTCAAAAATTAGATAACAGAAACTCCCCCCAGGGCCCAGGGGATAGGCGTTGTAAGTGTTGTCCTGGGGGCGTATATGGTTCTTATGAAAGGGATGCTCGTATAAACTTCAGAGAGGGCAACAAACTTCCAATCATTTGATTGGAAATTGAAAGTTCTAGTTCAATTTTTAAGAATCAAAAGATATCCGAGGGCAACTTGCACCCCCCCCCCCAAAAAAAAAAAAACCTTTTTCCACAAGCCCATCATATAAAATTTTTATAACAGCCATTTCATTGAAAATAGTTCAAAGGTCAGATATAAAATTCCTGTGTCGACGCAACCCCCCAGAGATTCGAGGCAGGCGTTATGAGTAATACTCTAGGGGCATATATAGTTCTTATAGAAGGAATGCTCTTATAAACTTTAGAGAGGGCTCATTTGATTGGAAATTGATAGTTCTTGTTCACTTTTTAAGAGTCAAAAGAGATCGGAGAGCAAGTAGCCCCCCCCCCCTGCTCCACACCCTAAACACATCAGATAATAATTTTGAGATAGATATTTTGTTAAAATAGTTCAAATTCGAGATAACAAAAAACTCCGGTGTCCACACAGCCCCCCAGGACCCGGGGTAGGCGTTGTAAGTTATTCCCTGGGGGCATATATGGCTGTTATGGAAGGGATACTCGTATAAACTTCATAGAGGGCTCATTTGATAGAAATTGAAAGTTGTAATTCACATTTTAGGAGTCAAAAGTGATTGGAGGGCAGCTAGCCTCCCCCACACTCCTTTTTTCCCAGAGGCACTTCATATAGAAGGAGTCGTCGTATATACTTCAAAAGGGGCTCATTTGACTGGAAATTGACAGTTCTAGTGCCATTTTTAAGAGTCAAAAGTGATTGGAGGGCAATTGGCCCCCCAAGCCCTTTTTCCCCCAAATACACCTGGTAAAAAATTTGAGGTAGCTATTTTGTTAAAAATAGTTCAAAGATCATATAACAAAAACTCTTTTACCTATGACCATTTCGTTAAAAATAGTTCAAAGGTCAGATAAGAAGCCTCCTTTGTCGACACAATCCCCCAGGGCCCGGTGCAGGCGTTGTAAGTACTGTTCTGGGGGCATATATGGTTCTAATGGAAGGTATGCTCGTATAAACTTCGAAGAGGGATCATATGATTGGAAATTGAAAGTTCTCGTTCACTTTTTTAGAGTCAAAAGAGACCGAAGGGCAACTAGCCCCCCTCTCAACGCCCTGTTTTCCTCAAACCCATCTGATCAGAACTTTGAGAGAGCCATTTTTTTTCAAAATAGTTCAAAGGTCAGATAACAAAACACTGGTGTCGACACATCCCCCCAGGGCCCAGGGGGCAGGCATTGTAAGCTATGTTCTGGGGCCGTATGTGGTACGTTGTAAGTGTTGTCCTGAGAGCGTATATGGTTCTTACGGAAGGGATACTCGTGTAAATTTCAGAGAGGGCTCAATGATTGAAAATAGAAAGTTCTAGTTCACTTTTAAAGAGTCAAAAGAGACCGAAGATTAATTAGCCCCCCCCCCCACGCCCTGAAAGTTCGAGCTCATTTTTAATAGTCAAAAGAGATCCGAGGGAAGCTAGCTCCCCACCCCCCCCCCATGCCTTCTTTTTCCAAACCCATCCGATAAAAATTTCGAGATAGCCATTTTGTTAAAAATAGTTCAAACATCAGATAATAAAACCTCCGAGGTTTATACAAACCCATTTTTTCACTTTGGAATTGTTACTTTGATACCAGTTTTGGTACTTTGATGAATATTTGATTTTTTTTTTTTTTAGTTTGATTTTGAAATAAGGAATTTTTAAAAGCTTGAAACTTTTTGCAATCAAAGACGAACAAGAATTAATTTAAAAAAAAACTTTTCGAAAAAAAAGTTTTTCAAAGAAAAGTAAAGGCCATTTTAAACTTAAGCTCAGCATATACAAATACCTTTTAAAATGCAAACTCAAAACGACCAGAAATTACTATTAAAGAATAAATGAAACCAAAACGAACAGAAATTAAATAAACAATCATAGCAAAAACATACAACAAGTAATATTATAAATGGGTAAATAGATCTTAAATTGAGTAATGCTTAGATTGAATATGAAAACCAAGCTTAAAACGAAAAAAAATATTTTCCTATTGAAGTATAAATGAAACTTAAAACGAACAGAAATTAAATAAACAATAAATGAAAACAAACATACAATAGATATTAATGTAAATTAATAAATAAGTCTTAAAACGAGTGAAACTTAAATTGAATATGGAAATGAAGCTTGAAACGAACAAAAATCACTACAAAGAAGAGTTTGGGTATGACCTCCTTCTTTCACTGTAAAAGTCTAAAGCCTACTGCGTCATTGGCGCTTTACTGAAAACTATATTCGTCTTGAACAGTCTTGGAAGGTATAAACGACATCAAATTGAATATTTGATGTATAATGATATTAATTGTTGAAAGATCCACCAGTTCAAGAATTTATTTCACTGTAATTTGATTTTTATTTTCAATGCTGTAAGACCTGGAAAAGAAAATATTTGTAATATATTTTCAGTTAAGCGCCAATGACGCAGTAGGCTTTTGGTTTTTATTTACAGTTAGGAAAGGAGGCAGTATCCAAACACTTGTTTGTAATGAAACTATATTCGTCTTGAACAACTTTAAAAAGAGCTAATAAATTAAACTGAATATTTGATATTCTGAATATAATAATATTAATTGCTGAATATAATGATATTAAATGCTGAAAGCTCATCAGTTCAAAATTTTACTATAATTTTAATGTTTATTTTCAATATTAAGTACAAAAGAAAATATTTGTCATAAAATTGGTTTTCAGTAAAGCGCCAATGACGCAATAGGTTTTAGACTTTTACAGTGAGAGAAGGAGGTCATACCCAAACTCTTGTTTGCAGTGATTTTTGTTCGTTTCAAGCTTGATTTACATATTCAATTTAAGTTTCACTCGTTTTAAGATTTATTTATTAATTTACATTAATATCTATTGTATTTTTGTTTTGCATTGATTGTTTATTTAATTTCTATTCGTTTTAAGTTTCATTTATACTTCAATAGGAAAATATTTTTTTTTCATTTTAAGCTTGATTTTCATATTCAACCAAAGCATTACTCGCTTTAAGATCTACTTATTCATTTATATTATTACTTGTTGTATGTTTTTTTGCTATGATTGTTTATTTAATTTATGGTCGTTTTGGGTTTCATTTATTCTTTAATAGTAATTTCTGGTCGTTTTGAGTTTGATTTTTAAAAGATATTTGTATCTGCTGAGGTTAAGTTTAAAATTGCCTTTACTTTTCTTTGAAAAACTCATTTTTCGGAATTTTTTTTAATTAATACTCAAAACAACCAGAAATTAAATGAACGATCATAGAAAACATAAAGTCAATTGGTACTATTATAGATGAATAAATAAATACTAAAACGAGTAAAAATTAAATTGAACGTTCAAGTCAAATTTAAAACGAACAAAATTTACTACAGAGAGAAGTTTGGCTTCTTTTTCCCTCCTCCCTAATCATTACAGTCTAAAGTCTAATGCGTCTTTTGCGTTTTATTGAAAACTATATATAACTTGAACAGTGTGTTTTTGTTTTTTTCAAAACATCGACAACAAATAAAAATAAATCTCTATAACAATCCAAAAGACTAGAAAGAACTAATGGAACATAAACTGAATATTTAATATACAATAATACTAATTCCTAGAAGCTCAACAATTGATTATTTTATTGTACTGTATTTTTTTCAATGTTGTAAATATGAAAGAAAATATTTTAGCATAATTCGTTTCCAGTACAGCACAAATGACGTATCCAAGAAAGTTGTTTTCTTCCTACATTGAGTTTCCAACCTATTTTGGGTTATTCCCTACCCAGAGTTGCCCGTCCGTGAAAAAAAAAATACTAAATTTTATGGATTTTTCAATTGATTTAGTGATTTTTGGGCTGACTAAGTGATTTTCTTCAGTATTCTAGTGGTTCATGTGCTGATTTAGTGGTTTTTTTTTCTGTTGGTAAATTAAAAAAAATCACTACAAGTAGTGACAAATCGCTAGGGGGTGGGAACGCTGGCCTCACTTAGGCATTTGTAAAATTCGATACTTGTGCATTTTACGGTAACCACGAAAGAAGTCAAGTTTGGTTAATGCTAATGACGTGGATGAGAAGGGGTGGGGGGTAAAGCATAGCATATATTAAATACATTACCTAACCTAGGTACATTCCTCCCCCCCCCCCTAAACACTAAAAAACAACAGTTTAAATATTGTAAACACAATGAAAACCACGCTTTGCATTCCATTTCTCTATTGCAAATACCCGTTTGACGGGTATCCATTAGTAGTTCCTTGTACAATATATACGGCGGGTACCATAAAGGGCACAAGAACCTAAAAATATTGATATTTAAATTCTGTTGATTTTACGGGTATTCGCCTGAAGGAAATTAAAAGGTCATTATCTTGGTACCTTTTTTGGGTTGTCCTCAGGCCACATTTTATAGGCTACTAATGAAAAATATTGTTTGGAGACAACGCCTTTTATGCAATGTATAACGTTATTGCAACACTATCAGGTATCTTTTTGCTATTTAAATGTATTTTGTATTTGCTTTACCAAATGTATTTGAATGTGACGTCATTCACGTAAAAATATTTTTTCAAAAAATTAGGCTATAAAGTAGTCAGCCGAAGGGTGCATGTCCTGCCTATGACCCATCAAAATATTGCCCTGCCCCACCGGTGGGGCCGGCGCCACACGTTGGGAATTAAACAATTCATGGTAACGAACTGTAAGTAAGGAGCGACCCGGCTCAATGGTAACCAAAACTCTAAAAAAAAACGGTTAACTTTCTCACAACTCTACTTTTTTAAAAATAAAAAACTTTAGCGTAAAGAGCGAGGCGTTGAGGAGGGGACAGCCCCTTTCGTATACGGAATAATTTCTGTTCTTTTTAAATTTTAACGTCACTTCTTATTTTCAGTTAAAAAAAAACTCGTTTTTTTATTTAATCACGGATATAAGATAACATGTACTGTCACGAAGCAGATTACCAACAATTTATAGTATCAGTGAACGTCGGAAATGTAAGCGAGGAGTTCTTAGGTTCCCCCTCCTCCCCCTCAAAGATAATTTTTTACACAATTTATCTTTATCATTCTATGTTTTATGTATTTTTTGCACAAAGTAGCCTTTGGGAGGGAATTCAAAAACCTGACTACTATATGTTTTTTGAGTCAGCCCTCTAAAATGAATTATATATTGTCTACTTAACTGGGTATTGTCACTCTATAATTTTGTTTGTTGGTCAGCCAATTATACAGTGACCTTAACTGGAGGGCCATTGGATATCTGTAATTGACACTGGACCCCAAATGCTGAAACTCTGTTACTCAATTCAGCGGCGGCTCTAGAGCAAAATCTTGGGGGTGACCCAATGTGACAAGGGTTCCATTGATCAAAATCTTGGGGGGAGGTAATGTGACAAAAGGTGTCAATAATTTACCAAATTGAAAAATTTATTCTAAAAAAAGAGAAAAAAATAAGGAATGAGGGTGCCAGAAAAAACCTCAGGGGTGGGGAGCAAAATTGACAAATTTATTCTAAGAAAAAGAGTAAAAAGGAGAAAAACAAGGAATGAGGGTGACAGGAAAAAAAATCTTGGGGAGGAGATCCCTCCCCTCCCTGGATCCAACACTGACGCAATTGTTATTAGACGAATTGGGCAATGGATCTTTTACGAATACAGCGGAGTCTCAAAGGAAAGAAGGGTTGTATCTCCCTTCACCGAGGAGTCAATGTGCTAAATATTCGAACATCTAGAGCAGTCCTCTAGATACAGCCTTTCCAAAGAACTTCTAACCTGTCTGCTAGCCTACACATAAATGGTATTGCACCCTCAAGTAGTATTTATCCTTATTTATTGCATCCTAGTACATATTTTCTGTTGATTGTTTCAAACTTATGATGTTTTCAGAGCAGTACCACATTTTGGTCAGGAGTGTCACGTTGAACCATCACAATAAATAGCAAAACTAATTAATTAAATTTGACAAGGCTATTTGTTCATAAAAATTCATCCATCAACAATATGTTGACTCCCAAAACGAACTACACATTCAAAGGAAGCTACAAATTTTTCAGGTGTTTGGTACATGTGCTATTGGCTTATTTTTCATCACCGTTTCTCTTTTTTTATTTAGTGCCTCCTAATATCATGGACATATTTGGCCATGGAATTTTTTTTTAATTTAGTGCCTCCTAATATCATGGACATATTTGGCCATGGAATTTTTTTTTTTAATTTAGTGCCTACATGGACATATTTGGCCATGGAATTTTTTTTTTTAATTTAGTGCCTCCTAATATCATGGACATATTTGGCCATGGAATTTTTTTTTTAATTTAGTGCCCATCCTAATATCATGGACATATTTTGGCCATGGAATTTTTTTTTTAATTTAGTGCCTCCTAATATATCATGGACATATTTGGCCATGGAATTTTTTTTTTAATTTAGTGCCTCCTAATATCATGGACATATTTGGCCATGGAATTTTTTTTTTAATTTAGTGCCTCCTTTCATTATTTGGCCAATTTTTTTTTTAATTTAGTGCCTCCTAATCATGGACATATTTGGCATGGAAATTTAGTGCCTCCTAATACATGGAAATGTGTTTCACTAGAACTGAATTCCCAGGTTTTGTTTAAGTTCGAAAGGTATCCCTGATTTCATTTTCACTGTCCTTGGTACCAGAGCCGTTCCTAGGATTGGTGGCGCCCGGAGAAATTTTTTTACAGCGATCCCCTCCCCACTTAAATATAAGCAAAAAAGGCGAATCAAATTAAAAAATCTGATCAAAGTGGACAACCTCCCAGCCACGGAACCCCCACAGCCTTGGTGCCTTAGGCAGTTTAGGGTCGTTCCCCCTTTGAACGGCTCTGCTTGTTGCTTTGAAAAAGATTGTCGCTATTTTAAACTTTGAACAGATCTTGTACGTTACACCTTTCTGGAATATATTCACTAAAATTAATAAAGCAAAAGTCCTTTCAAACTTGTTTTTTGTTTTCACCATTTATTTCCCCCACTTACCTCAGTGGACACACGACTCAGGAGTGATCAATAAACATTGCGCAGCAAACTCAGAATTCACTATTACAAAACTTAGTGAATGGATTTATAATTGAGCTATCCTTTCTTTTTTTTTTTTATTGTCTCATACTAGGCTAGATTTGGCCCTCATGCCATTGCTGTTGTTTTGTTGATTTGTATGTTTGCTTATTTGTCTTTATTTTTTTTTCATTATTTTTCGCCATTTTTATGCGCTTGTAGACAGTTTTTAAAGTAAATTAGATAAAACTACGGAATATTCTGAAAAATAATTCCAGTTAAAGACTGTGAAATATCCTATCCGTCTGGGCTTAATACTAAACGGAAAAAATAATATTTTATCGAAAGAAAATAGCCAAAAACCACATACAAAAGTAAAAATAGGCTCAGAGTTCGGAGATGCGTGGAGTCGACTTTCACGTTGTTTCAGCATCTGCATCATCATTTAAGCTTACTTTAACAAATAAAAAAAAAATTGTTTTGGAAATTCCTTATTTGTCGATAGTTACAGGGGTTTTTCTGCCGTCCAGTAGTTTGCTAACAATGTTAGCTGACAAGTGTTATTTATTTTTTTTATAAATTTTTAAAAACTTTTTTTTATTTGAAAAAATGAAAAATCACCAAATTTCCCGGTAAATTTTGAAAAAAAACACATTCCTCACCCCCCCCCCCCCTAATTTTTTCAATTGGCACAACTGGGCAAAATATTCTTCTAGTCAAACCGTTTACAGCAATAAACCAAAAATAGCCAACACATTGGACTTTCTTAATAATAAAATCAGAAGTTTAAACTAAACTGAATCCTAACCAAAAAGAACAGAAAAAGCTAAAACTAAATAAATAAATTAAACTAAAAAATAGGAATATTATGACTATATATTCTATGTCACAGGACATCGACAAAACCAGCCAATTAATAAGGTACACTATAATTGGTCAAACGTCAGGTAAATATTTGTAGTAATTATTTATATTATGTTTTATGTTTTATGCATTTTATGTTTATTCAAAAACACCAAATTTTTTATATGCATTTTATTACATTTTTACGCGTCAAATATTTTTTCTTTTTTTTGGAGGGGGGGGGGGGGTTCAAACCCAGTAGAGTCCCTTGATACAGCCTTTGCTCAATATCGAATACGGATAAGATTATAATTTTCAAAAAATGCTTTGCTAGTGAAACAACAGTCAGTAGTGTACATGAAAGAAAACAATGAACAACTATAGTTTATTTACTATCCCCCCCCCTCCATACAAATAAAAATAAAATTCACAAGATGAAGCATTTTTTGTCTGTTGCAAAGTATTCTTTGTTTCTTTTATCGAGGATAATTGCGGAAAAAAAAATTCCCAGAGGCCCCACACCTCGAAATAGCAACACCCATTGGAAGGTGATTCGCAATTACACCCCTAGATTTTGAAAATATTTTTTTTTATTTCGTAAATGAGAAAAGTCAACATTCTAAATTTTGAGAAATAACATTTTTGTATTTTCATTTTTAAAAAAAAAACGTGTGAAACCCTTGCCCTGATTATATTTTCGTGAATTATTGCTACAGCCGAGTACTAAATTTAAGAAAATATCAGTATGAAATCTCAGTATAATAAATATAACAAATATTAAATATCATATCAGTATGAAAGTATCAGTATCAGTATCAGTATAATAAATATCAGTATGAAATCCAATTTATTAGATTTTCTAGAGTACCGGAACTAGCACGCTACTATCCTGACCCAACATGCCTTTGGGTTCGAAAATTAACGAACTACTGCCCCAATTTTCAGATCCCAAAGAGCACCGACCCGGGTACTGTAGACCCTATTTTAGTAAGAGCCCTTTAGCAGACGGGTTTTGGCTATTACCTTAGAAATACAAAAGTGCCAGATCCCACTTCTTGGCGTAGCAGTGACGATTTGCGTCTTTCTCTGTCTTGGAGTACTACTAAGAAAGAGATTTCATTCAACCTTGTTATTTCTTAGCAATTGAATCTTCATCAAGTCTTTCCCGTTCCTGCGGTCCTAATCCCTTTTTAATTGTCACTTCTTTTGTGCTTGTCTTATGTATCCCTGTTATTCCCAGGCTGATTATTTGTGATCTACTCTGGAAACTGTCCCTTATCGCAATAAATTAGGAGGGATAGGTAATTCTAAAGCCCCAAGGAGCTTAAACCATCAGTCAATTAGTGAACTGATTTCGAGTTTACTTTGTAATCCCGTTTGTCTTAGTCGTTTATAAACTAACAGGATTGGAGTTTGTCGTCTGAGGCAGCAGTTTTGCTACGGATAAAAAAAATATGTAAGAAGAGATAATTGCCTTAATCCTCATGTAAACGGATTAAGAATTTTGGTCGATCTAATCGAAAAGATGCATAAATAATTGGAAATTTCAAAGTTGATGCCACTGCTATCGCCCAAAATCCAAACATATTCCCTACAAAGAAAATTCTGGGTTTCTAGACTCACTGCTGACAACACTGCTGGTGGCAGTGTTATTAAAGCTTGCTGATCTGGGAGACGGAAATAGCCTGGGTTGGGTTTCTCTAGAATCTTAAGAGAATCTGCAGTTATTGTGACTATTTAAGCCCCTTAATTTCGATGCATTTGTTGCTCCTTGTGGGTTTTAACCCTTGTAAGATATGTTGCCTGTTTTTGACATCCTTCGTTTTTCATTAGTCAATCAGTTCTAGGATTGAATATATACATAGCGTTTTTTCAAGGTAAAATATTTTTAGCTCTTTTAAAATCCTATAAAAGGTTCAAGACAGTTGTTTTATAGCATTCTTTCAGTCTAGGTTTTTTTTCTGAACATTTATTTTGAGAACAAGGGCCTCAATCCAGAGGGATCATTTCCCCCTTAAAATTTAGCCCCTCCCCCATTGGTAGATTTTGAAAAATAATTTTTTGGTATTCTTATTAAAAATGGCTTTTTGGTATTTTCATTGAAAAATTGAAAAAAAAATTGCCTAACCCTCGATTTGAAAAAATAATATTTTGCCCCCCTCTGAATTATTGCCAATAGTTGCCCTGTTTGAGTGTCATTTTAAGTGTCTCTCAACCCACACGCTGATGGTGTTTTTATAATTTGTTCCATGCTTCTATATTTTCAACATTTTCAACCTGCTTCAGTAAACCCCCCTCCCCTCAAAAACACTCCTACATGTCCATCTTCATTAGATGTATTGCTATTATTTGGTTATATTATCATATTTAGTTGCTTTTATATTATTAAGTTTGATATCAATATCTCAAGTTTATCAAAACGAGCATAACTTTCCCCATAATTAACTAACATTTTCACACAAGTCAGCGAGGGGGGGAGAATGCTAAGATATGCCTAATGTCTTCAATTTATTTCACTTAGTCTTTCACTAATTCACTCTTATTCTTAGTATTGTTCATTGTAACATTCGTTAGCATTACCCCCCTAACCCAACATTTAGTAAAATAACTTTTTTGCGGCTTTGTTATGAATCAATTCGAAATAAATCGTATAGATTTTTTTTCTACAAGGATAGCAAAGGCTCTTCTTGATATCCAAAAATATTCCCGCAAATGGTAATCAAAAAATATTCCGACAACGAAGGAAGATTAGAGGTTAATTTCAACCCTACTCCCTAAAAACTGGGGCATATTCCGGGCTTCACGATCAGTGAAACTAATTTTTTTTTTTTTTTCAAAATCATTGGCTGCATTGAGATTCTCTTGTCTCAATCTACATGCACTGCAAGTTTCAAGTTAATCTGAAAAAACAATTTCGGATATTCCTTGCACCACAATTTGATCCAAGCTTGTTTTCTTCAATCTCTTGAGGACGACCCTCAGTCCCGTCTACGCGCTTTTTGAGTTTAATCTAACAGAAGAAATTAATTTTCTGGGGCTAGTTTTAGATGTCACTTATTGATAGAGCCACACTTGATCTTCATTGGGGCCTATCTGGCCATGTCTCCATGATCTTTAAGTTTCAAGCCTAACGGGGAGAAAAAAAAATTAGGGCCCCTTTTCAAGCATCAATAATCGATACAGCCAAAATTAATTTCTATTTTTGCGTGCAAAGCCCCCCCCCCCCCCCTGCAAGGACCCTTTGAACATAATTTTCAAGCTGATTGGAGACAACAAAATTATGGGACCGGTTTTGGGCATCGTGAATCTTTGGTATTAGGGTCCGGGGTGATCGAAAACATGATCACCCTGTTACTCCTTTTTGTTTTAGCTGAACAAAGGTATTATTGGTCCGGGCAGATCGTAAAAAACTAGAACCCATTTTCTGGTCAAACAGAGAAATGATTTCACAAGTTTTTTTTCTGTGCACATAGGTTCAATTGACCCAAGAACTTCCCCTTGAAACTTTAATTTCACTTGCCCTCATCCCTTTTCAAACACTTCCTGAAAGTTTGAATTCGATCCCAGTTTGTCCCGAGCTATTATAGATAACCTATTTTGACAGCCTGGCCCCACATATTGTCTTTTTATTTACTTTGCTATTTCGTCATATAAAAAATTCCCAGGTGTACAGATAGCGCAAAGGCATTTAGGCGGATCGGACCCAACCAATTTTCAGCTCCCTTCATCCCTTCTATAAACAAGGTTTTAAGCCCTCTTATATTTTATTGTCTGCCCTCTTCTGCCCGCTTCTCAAAGTCAAAATGTGAGCTCCACCTGGCCTTTACAACACTCCCAGAAAATATGGACTCAATCCCCCACACTGTTCGCTAAACTTACGGATACATCATATTTGATAACTTTGGTACACACAGTGCTCATTGATTTACCTCGCTACTTAGCCGTGAATCGATTTTCAGTCCCATAGGGGGTTATACGACAAACTTTTAAGCGGATAGAAGACAGGACATTTTACCCCCTCTAGCCCCTCCCCAAATTGAAAGTTTAGAAGCAATTGCCCACTCCTGATACTGCCTAAAAGTTCCAATTTCATCCTCCAAGTCGTTTCCAAGATATTTCCAAGCTATCCCCCAAGCTAACAAATAGTGTCTTTGATTTTCTTTACTACTTAACCGTGAATGGATTCCAAGTCTCATGGAGCTAATAGTACAATAAGGTTCTATATGGATCGAATACAAGAATTAGTGGCACCCCCTTCCCTGACACAAAATTTGGAATCTCTTGTTCCCCTCTCAAACAACCTAAGAGTTTCAACTTGATCCCCTAACCCGTTCTCGATATTTGTAGATTTACTTTTTTTTATCCCTTGGATACAAATGGCTTCTTTCAATTTACCTCTGCCACTCCCTAAGTCACATTTTAGGATCCACTTGGCTCCCCAAACATTTCAATTCAATTCCTAAAGACGTTCCTAAGATATTTCAGATACACTATTTTGCAACTTGAGTGCACATAGTGTCTTTCGACTTAGATCGCTACTTCACTGTGAGTAGATTCTAGTTCCACAGGGGTTTATAGCGTCAAAATTTTAAGCGGATTTTAGGAAAATTTTTGTTTATCACCCATGTTTTTACTCACAAGTCAATGTACAAGCTCCACTCGCTAAAACGTTTCAATTCAATCCCAAGAGCCGTTCTCAAGATATAGCAGATACAATGTTTTGTAACTTGGGTGTACGTAGTATTTTTCGACTTACATAACAGTTAATATTCAAGCTCCACTCACTCCTCCCCCAAAATACTCTTTCTGAAAGTCATAACCTGATCCTCCAATCCATTCCCGAGATCCTGCAGTTAAGCTAGAAAGATAGCCTGTCAGTGCACAGTAGTTTTCAGTTTATCTCGCCCCCCCCCCCCCCCCCACCCCCCCCAGCCAGTAAAAATCTCTCCATCTCTCGAAAAGTGCTTCATGAAAGTTTAAATTCGATCCTCCAAGCAATTCCCGACACATTGCGGATAACGTATTTTGAAAAACAGGATTTACGTAGCGTTTTTGATTTTCTCAGGCAGGACTTTCTTTTCTGAGTACACCTCAGGTAAACTCTTGGAAATCTTCGCCAAGGCTATGGTCCCTAAAAGAGGCCCTAGACGGTCAATCATTTTGATCAAAAGCCGTGTGTTGCATTAGCTTTGGTCGATATTGAAGGGTCAATTGAAGGTTTGTGGAAGCACACCTCAATCAATAGACGAAAACTTTTGATCAAAATAATTGACTGTCTAGGGCCTCCTTAAGAGTTTGAAGCTAATCAGACAACCAAGATCAAACCTGCCTGCCTTTTACACTAAAGGATGGGAGGGGGACAGTGGAAATCAATAACTTTGGTTGCTTAAAAAGGCCCCCGGTACTTTTCATTACAGAGTGAATGAGCTGTCTCCAAAGTTTCTACGATCTCGTAAAGTAATAATGTGGAAAAGTAATACATGAAGGCAAAAGGTTGTTTACAAAGACATCGATAGTGTATTGCCTCTGATTCTAAAAAAACGAAGATATACCTGTATTTATCATTAACACTTTTTATATAAAATTACAAATGATCTTTTGAAGAGCAGAAATCTCAAGTTTTAAGTGCCGTGGATTATGTAAATTTGAACCGAACATAAAACATTATTGTTAGCGAATTTACTTGTCGCGTCGTAGATTGTACATTTTTTCATCCACTCATTTTATTATAACCCGTCACTTAAAAAAAAAACGGGCGAGCCCAAAAGAGACGGAGTAAAGACAAGAAAAACAAAAAGGAACATCACAAAGAAAATACACTTACGCAATTACGATCACGGGAAAAATAAATATGACCAAAGATGGGAAGAATCCTGGCATTCAGTAAAAAAATCACTGATATGCTTTCCAAGAACTCCAGCTGGATTTATCCATTGATACTTTTCTGCAGAAAGGAATTACTTGACAGTGTTGAGAGTTCTATCAAAAACTTTGCAAGTTTAAAATAAAGTCGATGAACTTGCTTTCTCTTACGACAATTAAAGGTCATACAGGGGCAAGAGCGTGTAGGTAAGGAACCGTAATATATAACTGAGATCGGTGTCTTCTACTCAGATACGAAACGTTTGAAGCCAGGGATACATACACAGCCCGGATCTTACAAGCATAATTTTCAGCAGCAAGTTCTTAGTTTTATTTTCAGATTCACTCCAACAGAAATACCTAGGTAAATACGGTTGCTAGCAAAAGGAACTTCAGTACCAGATAGACTTGAATAAAAGATAGAACAGAGCAGAAACAGATAGAACATCTTTTTTTTATAGATGATAGGAAGAGCAACAGTCTTATCAGTGTTAAAAGTCAAGCTGATGCGCTCATAGTCTTCTTGGAGATACTTAAAAGTCGAAGAGAATCTTTGGAAAGTGCAATAAAAGCTTAGTAAGTCATTCGCAACCGTAATTAGCGAGGGATCAACTCCTTTGAAGACAGCTGTACAGCTAAACTTTTAACTCCACCTGCAAGGATCCATGCCTTCCGGGGCAAATCACCTGTCCCCGTAAAAAACGATGATTTTCGAATCGACAACGAATTGCCTCGGATCTGATTTTACTTCACAGATGACAACCACGGACCGCCCCCGGACACGTTTTCTGACAACGAAGCCATCTTTTCGCCTTGCATTTTTGAACGCCAGGACAGTTAATCCAGATACTCAGCCTGGCCGCATTGAGGGTGTAATTAAAACCCTTTAGTCCTATAGTGTCTATATAGCAGCTCTATCAGAAACTAGACTAATAGGCTCTAGTTCCATGCATGTTGATGGAAGTGAAGTCCTCTTCTCTGGAAGAGAGAGGAGGTGTGAAGCTGGAAAAGCCTTAGCTGTGAGCAAACCAGGTAAGACATCGATGCTCAAATTAATGCCAAAAATGAGAGGATACTAAAAGCTCGTTTTATTAGTTCTCAGTCGAAAATGACGATTATATCTGCTTCTGCCCTAACAAATGAAGCTGATGATTCTGTGAAAGATGCGTTTTATTCTAAATTAAATGATCTAGTCAACACAGTACCTGAACATAATATTCTCGTTTTGTGTGGTGATTTTAATGCTAAAGTTGGTAATGACCACAGCTGTGCCCCCGAAGTGATTGGCAAGCACGGTCTTGGTGTGACAAATGATAATGGAGTGCGATTAATAGACTTTTGCGCTAGCCATGGCCTAATTGTTGGAGGATGATGGTCCCCTCATCGTGATGTTCACAAATATACATGGATTTCACCTGATGGGACTACACGGATCCAAATCGACCATGCTCTTATTAGAAAACTTCACAGACGCTGTCTGGAAGATGTACGTACTTTTCGTGGGGCTGATGCATGCTCGGACCACCAACTAGTGATTGCTAGTTTTAAACTAAAATTAAAGGCTATTACCAAGCACCAAGAGACTGTGAAAGTGTTTGACATTCAGAAGCTCCAGGATAGACAAGTGAGGCAAGAATATTGTGTTGCCCTTTCTAACAAGTTTTCAAAACTGACATGCGATGAAACTGGTGTCTCAGTGGATGAGAAATGGAATTTAATTGTGGAGTGCGTAAGGGGAGCCGCTGAAGAGTTGGTTGGTTACACGAAAAAAAAGAGTGAAAAGTGGATCAGCGATGGCACGTCAAAACTCATGTAAGAGAGAAAACTATGTGTAATAAGTTACTATGATTAAATTAATCGGCTATTATAAGTATATTAACTAGTATAGAATAAAATATAGAGTATAGGAACAACGAAAGGTAAAACTATTTGGAATTAATCTAAGACAGTAAAATTTTTTTACTTCAACCGAATATTTCAGCTTTATCTCCATTAAAAAGGTCCCAGAACCATTACTTCAAGGAAGTTCAACCATGACTGAAGAGAAAACAACACAAAACAAGGTAATTTATCCGGGCCATCAAATAAAAAACAAGTTTTTTTTCAACTGAAAGTAAGGAGAAACATTAAAACTTAAAACGAACAGAAAATATTACGTATATGAGGGGATTGCCTTCTCCTTCATACCTTGCCTTTTTCGCTAAAGTTTGTTAGGACGCTAAAAAAGTTTATTATTCTAAATAATCGACAAATGTATTTCAGGAGTCAATCTTAAATATTTGGAACAAAAAATCAAACTTTAGCGTATAGAGAGAATTTTGAGGAGGGGGCAACCCCCCCCCCCCGCCATACGTAATAATTTCTGTTCGTTTTATGTTTTAATGTTGCTCCTTAATTTCAGTTGAAAAAAACTTGTTCTTTTATTTAATATCTGATCATTTTTTAAATAATGTCAGGAAATACGGCTCCCCTGAATGGAAAATTCACTTCCCCCACAAAAATCCCTCCATGGAAAGATTACCCTATGTAATTCTCCCCAACCCACCAGACCGCCCCCCCCCACCCCAAAAAATATCTGTGTACTTCCCAGTAACCAGTACTTTATGTCAACAAGGACAGAGTTCATAGCTTGAAGCTCTTTCCTTCGGGGGCTGTGGGGGGTCAAGTCATTCTCAAAGCAAAGCAATGTTGTTAGAACTTTTGACTATGCTGAACAAACTGGTTCTCTCATAATTTTGATCAGACGACTTTGGGGGAAAAGATACACGGGAGGGGGCTTGCTGCCCTCCAATATTTTTGGTTACTTAAAAAGGACAACCTTTGATTTCCGATCAAATAAGCCCTCTGCTGATCTTTTAGTATCACTGGCTCGATAATTGTACCCCTAGGAAGAACAAAGAAAGAAAAAAAAATAACACGCATCCATGATCTTTCGTCTGGCAAAAAATGCAAAAATCCACATTTTTGTATATAGGAGCGTGAAACCTCTAAAGCAGGGTTCTCTGATATGCTGAATCTAATGGTGTGATTTTATTAAAATTACTTGAAGTTCCGGGGTGTTTCTCCCATTTTTCAAAAATTTGACAAGTTTTCTCAGTCTCGTAACTTTTGATGGGTAGCATTAAACTCGAGGAATATATTTTGAATAAACACCAAAATTCAATTCTTTTGATGTATCTATTATTATCAATACTCTTAGCGAATAGGTCACTGTTGAGCCGCATCGCTTCTAACTTGGAGGAAATTTTCTTCCACGTAAAACACCTCCTGCCAGGAAAAGTCTCCCAAGACAGATCCCTTCTAGATGACCTCCCCCCCCCCCTGAAAATTTCTCATGAAAGATTCGGCTTGTGGGCAGTAGTGACACCTCCATGGTTTCCACCGGGCCTCTATCCCTTCAAATCCCAGTCCCAACACTTTTTTAAGCTTCTTCAAGACGCCGGTGTTAATTACCTAATGGGAAATGTTTTCTAAGAGATGCAGGTGCATTTTACGTCACAGGGTGTGTTTTCCAGACGAAGTAAGTGTTAATTACTCAAAAAACCCCGAGGGCTAGGGAAAAACCGGTTTGGGTTGTTATATCATAAGCTTTGAGCGTTAACTAATAGAGAGTGTTTAAAAAACCCGCAAGAGGCCGGGAAAAACCTTCAGGGCCGGCTAAAATTTTTAAAAAATATTACAATACCAAATAAAAAGGAAATAAAACCGGAAGAACTCACATCTTAATAACTTTAGTTGCTGTTAAAAAAAAATTCTAAACAAGATCCAAAATCTAAAGACAGTGAAAATTTTAATGTTAAATGACTATTTCAGCTCTATATTCAAGAGCTGTTCCCAGCAAAGCACATATAAAAACTACGATAAGATATACAACAAAATGCAACCATTAAAACTAAAACTAAAAATTAAAGCAGGCCCAGAATCATTACTTCAAGGAAGTTCAACCAGTACTGAAGAGAAAGCAATGCGAAAATTGACAATTAAATTTGCGGACGAAGTGTTGAGGGAATGCTCCCTTAACTTCTTATTTAAAGAATTATTATTATTTAGCTTAAAGTTTAATTTATATCGCCACACGAACAACTTGTTTAATTCCCACATACTTGCTAATGAGGGAGGCGTTCTCAAAAAGTATTGCATGTCTAAGGTTTTCACAAATATGAATGCTTAGAGCAGAATCAAAAGAATTATGAATACTATTAGAAATAAAATCTTTTTTCATATAATCCTTAGGCTATTGCAGGCTTTTTTTCAGATTTTGGTGAGCTCTATCCACATGACAATTGCTTCAGTCTCATGGTATTTGATAAATCCTTCTTTGAAGAGTAACCAAGGTTTTATCTTTACCAGAGTTTAGGAAATTCAGAATTTTTAAATTACTTATTTTGTGTGAAAACTCTTCTTAAATTCGTAGTAATTTTTAGAGTGTATGCTGATGATATGATGATATATTTATTTAACTTTAACAACAATTTAAATGCAGAAATCAATAGAATAATAACAATAATAATGATAATTTCTTTATGCTCTTTATACATACATGAATGTACACTGAGGAGTATACGAAATAAATGAAAAGAAAACTGAAAAATAAAAATTACGCTTCTAACAAAAAGGACGAAAGTAAGTACCTCATATACTCAATAACTCAAGAATATATAATAAATAGCTTATGATAGCTCATTAGTGTATAGCACTAAAAACACTCATAAAACGTAACACCTAAACGCAAGTAGTGATGCCTCTATTAATTTATAAGGTCAGATAGGGAAATTAACATAGGATTTCTGGTTATGTGGTTTGATGTTTGATGGTTATGTTTGTTGATGGTTATGTTTGATGTTTGTTGGTTATCTTTGTTGGATGTGTTTGTTGGTTGTTTTTCGATGGTTGTTGGTTGTGTTTGTTGTTGGTTATGTTTGTTGGTTATGTTTATTGGTAGTTATGTTTGTTGTTTGTTGGTTGTTTGTTATATTTATTGTTTGTTGGTTATGTTGGTTATGTTTGATTTTTGTTTTTTGCTGGTTATGTTTGTTGATGGTTCTGTTTGTTGGTTATAGTTGTGGATGGTTTGATGGTTATGTTTGTTGGTTATGTTTGATGGTTGTTATTTATGTTTGTTGATGGTTATGTTTTGTTTGATGTTTGTTGGTTATGACGGTTGTTGGTTATGTTTGATGGTTATGTTTTGCTTGATGGTTATGTGGTTTGATGTTTGATGGTTATGTTTTTTTTTTTATGTTGGTTGCGTATGTTTTTTTTTTCATGGTTAGGTTTTTTTATGGTTGTGTTTGATGGTTATGTTTGTTGGTTATGTTGTTTGATGTTTGTTGGTTATGTTGTTTGATGGTTTATGTTGTTTTTGTTGGTTATGTTTGTTGCTTTGGATATATTTGAAAATAAATAATGCTACTAGCCTATGCCACCCCTTGTTTCTAGGCAAAACACCCCTGTGTATTTCTGTGAGAGCCCTGTTTCTAGGCAAAATTCTCATATGTTTTAATTAATTGGAATGTGGTCGGGATAATATACAAGTTTCAATTAACAAGAGGAATAGAGTCCCTCACACCTGTACAATGCGGTCAGCTGTTTCTAGCAGACCCCTATGAGGTCACGGTACACACTCCTTTTTATTTCAAGCGCATGTTACATCAGACGACACATCCTTGCCGTTAAAGGGTTAGATAGGTGGAGCTACCAGCCCCTCAAGCCATCACACCTACGCAATGCGGTCATGGCACACCCCTCTGGACTACAATGACTTCACAGGACTTACCCTGTTTCAAACAATCAGGTCCAATATGCATGACGCAATTTTATATAGCCCTGCGCCAGGAACCCAAGCGGGAAACCCCCGCTTATAACTTAACGACAGGTCAAACCTTACGTAATGATTATGCAACACTGTCACGTAATAATTATTTCGATAATTTATTTTTCGCTCGAAATGTACAACGTTTTTCTTTCTTTAGCTTAATGCCGGCACACACTTTATGTAGGGTTATGTAATGATTGCGTAATCACCACTGCCAGATAATACCTTTTTGACATTTTTTACTCGAAACCCTCAACACATTTCTTCCTTATGGCATTTTAGTTTTCACCCGAAGCATACAATACTTTTTTCTTTCATTCTTTTTCCTTAGTTCTTGACTCCGCCAGGAC
>CM051272.1:54031363-54068863 GCA_027921565.1 Artemia sinica
ATGCCCATCATTCCCCCAAACACGTCCAATCAAAATTTTGAGATAGCTATTTTGTTCAGCATAGTTGATTTCCAGATAGAAAATGTGCTTTTGAGGAGGATACTCCCCCAAAACCCTCAGGGGCAAGGGTTTTAAGTTATGGCCTGGGGGCATATAAGGTTTTTATAGAAGGTGTTGTCGTAGAAACTTCAAAAAAGGCTCAATCGCTTGGAAATTCAAAAGGCTAGTGCCCTTTTTAATAGTCGAAAGTAATTGGAGGGCAACTAGCCCCTCCTCACGTCCCTTTTTCCCAAATTCCATCCAATAAAAATTTGAGATAGCCATAAAGTTAAAAATTGCTCAAAAGTCAGATAACAAAAACTCAAATGTCGTCACCACCCCCTAGGACCCAGGTGCAGGCGTTGTAAGTTATGCCCTGGGGCATGTATGGTTCTTATGAAAGGGGATGCTCGTATATAAACTTCAGAGAGAGCTCATTTGATTGGAAATTGAAAGTTCAAGCTCACTTTAATAGTCAAAAGAGATCCGAGGGCAGCTAGCCCCCCCCCCCCCCACACCTTCTTTTTCCAAACCCATCTGATGAAAATTTTGAGATAGACATTTTGTTAAAAATAGTTCGAAGGTCGGATAAGAAAAACTCCAGTGTCAATACAGCCTTCCAGGGCCCAGGAGAAGGCCTTCTAAGTTATGCCCTTAGAACGTATTGAATGAATCAATACAAATGTAGAGAATTGACCTATGAAAATATTGAAAAATTATGCAATGAAAAGGATTCACGCTAAATCTATCTTGTTTCAGACGGATGGATAAACCCATCCGATAAAAATTTGAGGTGACCATTTTGTTAAAAATAGATCAACCATCAGATATTAAAACTCCAGGGTCGACACAACACCACAGGGCCCAGAGACAGGCGTTGTAAGTTATACTCTGGGGATATATATGGTTCTTATAAAAGGGGTGCTCTTATAAACTTCAGAGAGGGCTCATTTGATTGAAAATAGAAAGTTCTAGTTCACTTTTAAAGAGTAAAAAGAGACCGAAGCTTAATTAATCCCAACACGCCCTTTTTCCCCAAACCCATCCGATAAAATTTTGAGATAGCAATTCTGTTAAAAATAGTTCAAACATCGGATAATAAAAACTAAGAAGTTGACGCAAACCCTTTTTTCACTTTGATATTGTTACTTTGATACCAGTTTTGATACTTTGATGAATATTTGATTTTTTTTATCCTTTATAAGCTTGTTCACGTTTTGTTTTTTTTCCTTTTGTTAAGTTTTAACTGCTCTTTGTGTTATTTCATGATTTTATAATGTTTTAAAACTTGATGTTTAAAAATTAAAATTAATATTTTAAAAACTTGAAATTTCTTGCAATCAAAAACGAACAAAAATTAATAAAAAAAAACTTTCCGAAAAATAAGTCTTTCAAATAAAAGTAAAGGCCATTTTAAACTTAAGCTCAACAGATTCAAATACCTTTTAAAATTCAAACTCAGAACGACCAGAAATCATAGGCAGCACGCTAGTGCTGCCTAAGTAAAGAACGATGGGGGCACAATGTGTTGTTTTTTGGTTCTCCATGCCCAGGCACTTCGTATCGAAGGAGTTGTCGTATAAACTTCGAAATGGGCTCATTCGAAATGGGCTCATTAATAGTCGAAAGTAATTGGAGGGAAACTAGCCCCCCCCCAATCAAAATTTTGAGATAGCCATTTTGTTCAGCGTAGTTGGTTTCCAGATAGAAAATATATGTTTTTGAGGAGGACATTCCCCCACAAACCCTCAGGGCAGGGGTTTTAAGTTATTCCCTGGGGGTATATAAGGTTTTTATAGAAGGCGTTGTCGTAGAAAATTCAAAACAGGCTCATTCAATTGGAAATTCAAAGGGCTAGTGCCCTTTTTAATAGTCGAAAGTGATTGGAGGGCAACTAGCCCCCCCCCCACGCCCATCATTCCCCCAAATACATCCAATCAAAATTTTGAGATAGCCATTTTGTTCAGCGCAGTTGATTTCGAGATAGAAAATATATTTTTTGAGGAGGACACTCCCCCAAAACCCTCTGGGCAGGGGTTTTAAGTTATTCCCTGGGGGTATATAAGGTTTTTATAGAAGGCGTTGTCGTAGAAACTTCAAAACAGGCTCATTCGATTGGAAATTCAAAGAGCTAGTACCCTTTTTAATGGTTGAAAGTGATTAGAGGGCAACTAGCCCCCCCCCATGCCCATCATTCTCCCAAACACATCCAATAAAAATTTTGAGATAGCCATTTTGTTCAGCGTAGTTGATTTCCAGATAGAAAATATGTAAGGGTTTTAAGTTATGCCCTGGGGGCATATAAGGTTTTTATAGAAGACGTTGTCGTAGAAACTTCAAAACAGGTTCATTCGTTTGGAAATTCAAAGGGCTAGTACCCTTTTTAATAGTCGAAAGTGATTGGAGGGCAAGTAGCCCCCCCGCGCCCATCATTTCCCCAAGCACATCCAATCAAAATTTTGAGATAGCCATTTTGTTCAGCGTAGTTGATTTCCGGATAGAAAACATATTTTTGAGGAGGACACTCCCCCACAACCCTCAGGGCAAGGATTATAAATTATGCCCTGGGGGCATATTGTTTTTTATTGAAATCTTTGCCGTAGAAACTTTAAAAAGGGCTCATTCGATTTGAGATTCAAATGACTAGTACCCTTTTTAAATAGTCGAAAGTGATTTGAGGGTAAATAACCCCCCTGCCACGCCCACCTTTTCCCCAAACACATCCTATCAAAATTTTTAGATAGCCATTTTATTCAACGTAGTTGAAAGTTTTGGAAATTAGGTCTTTAAGGATGAAAACCCCTCTCCCCACAGCCCTCAGGGCAAGGGTTGTAATTTAGGCCCTGGGGGCATATAAAGTTTTTATTGAAAACGTTGTCGTAGAAACTTCAAAAGGGCTCATTCAATTGGAAATTGAAAGTTCTAGTGCCTTTTTTAATTGTTGAAAGTGATTGGATGGTGACTAACGCCCCTCTCACGCCCACCATTTTTCCAAACACATCGAATTAAAATTTTGAGATATCCATTTTAATCAACGTAGTTGAAAGTTCTGGAAATTTTGTCTTTTAGGATGATAACCCCTTCAGAGCCCTCAGTGCAAGGGTTGTAAGTTATGCCCTGGGGGCATATAAAGTTCTTATTGAAAGCGTTGTCGTAAAAAACTTCAAAAGGGCTCATTCGATTGGAAATTAAAAGGGTTAGTACCCTTTTTAATACTCGAAAGTGATTGGAGGGCAACTAGCCCCCCCACGACCATCATTCCCCCAAACACATCCAATCAAAATTTTGAGATAGCCATTTTGTTCAGCGTAGTTGATTTCTAGATAGAAAATATGTAAGGGTTTTAAGTTATGCCTTGGGGGCATATAAGGTTTTTATAGAAGGCATTGTCGTAGAAACCTCAAAACAGGCTCATTCGATTGGAAATTCAAAGAGCTAGTACCCTTTTTAATAGTCGAAAGTGATTGGAGGGCAACTAGCCCCCCCCCGCCCCACGCCCATCATTCCCGCAAACACATCCAATCATAATTTTGAGATAGCCATTTTGTTCAGACTAGTTGATTTCCAAATAGAAAACATGTTTTTGAGGAGGACACTCCCCCACAACCCTCAGGGCAAGGGTTTTAAGTTATGCCCTGGGGGCATATAAGGTTTTTATAGAAGGCGTTGTCGTAGAAACTTCAAAACAGGTTGATTCGATTGGAAATTAAAAGGGCTAATACCCTTTTTAATTGTCGAAAGTGATTGGAGGGCAAGTAGCCCCCCCCCACGCCCATCATTTCCCCAAACACATCCAATCAAAATTTTGAGATAGCCATTTTGTTCAGCGTAGTTGATTTCCGAATATAAAATATGTTTTTGAGGAGAACACTCCCCCAAAACCATCAGGGCAAGGGTTTTAAGTTATGCCCTGGGGGCATATAAGGTTTTATAGAAGGCGTTGTCGTAGAAATTTCAAAATAGGCTCATTCGATTGGAAATTCAAAGGGCTAGTACCCTTTTTAATAGTCGAAAGTGATTGGAGTGCAACTAGCCCCCCCCCCCAAGCCCTTCATTCCCCCAAATACATCCAATCAAAATTTTGAGATAGCCATTTTGTTCAGCGTAGTTGATTTCCAGATAGAAAATATGTTTTTGAGGAGGACACTCCCCCACATCCCTCAGGGCAAGGGTTTTAAGTTATGCTCTGGGGGTATATAAGGTTTTTAAGAAGGTATTGTCGTAGAAACTTCAATAAAAGCTCATTCGACTGAAAATTCAAATGGCTAGTGCTCTTTTTAATGGTCGAAAGTGAACGAAGGGCAACTAGCCCCCCCCCCCGCACACCCCATCAATCCCTCAAACACATCCAATAAAAATGCTGAGATAGGCATTTTTTTTCAGGGTAGTTCATTTCCAGATAGAAAACATATTTTTGAGGAGGACACTCCCCCACAACCCTCAGGGCAAGGGTGCCCTTGGGGCATATAAGGTTTTCATTGAAATCTTTGTCGTAGAAACTTGAAAAGGGGTTCATTCGATTTGAAATTGAAAGGGCTAGGGCCATTTTTAATAGTTTAAAGTGATTGGAGAGCGACTACCGCCCCTCTCACGCCCACCATTTCCCCAAACACATCCAATCAAAATTTTGAGATAGCCATGTTGTTTAATGTAGTTGAAAGTTCTGGAAAATTCGGTCTTAGAGGATGACAACCACCCTAACAGACCTTAGACTAAGGGTCGTAATTTATGCCCTGGGGGCATATAAGGTATTCAAGAAAGTGTTGTCGTTTCCAAAGGGGCTCATTCGATTGGAAATTGAAAGGGCTGATGCCATTTTTAATAGTCGAAAGTGATTTGAGGGCAACTAATCCCCCTTCCACTCCCACGCCAACCCTCCCATTTCTGCTCTTAAAATGTAACCAAATCAAAATAGCGTAAGTGTATCCAAGCTATCAAAGAAAGTAAACATATTTTTTGCGAATGGTATCAAGTTTTCCATTTCAGGTCAACTAGAGGAGGTATGAAACTAAATTAACAGTACTATTTGTGTCCAGATTTTTAAAAGGTGTATTTTGTTAAAAATGTCTGAAAATTTTTCTCCAGCATAAAAATAGCAAGACAAACTATAAAGTCTTAAAAAACGAAAAGATTTAAAGTATTATTTTCTTTTTCCCTGAAAAGACTATCACACAGTTCGTGGTAACGAATAGTAAGTAAGGAGCGACCCGGCTCAATGGTAACCGAAACTCTAGAAAATATTTTTTTGAGGAGGACACTCCCCCACAACCCTCAGGGCAAGGGTTTTAAGTTATGGCCTGGGGGCATATAAGGTTTTTATAGAAGGTGTTTTTTGATACCAATAGATACATCAAAAGAATCAGATTTCAATGCTGATTTCAAATATATTTCTTTCATCAAGTTTAGTGCTACCCATTAAAAGTTACGCGCCTGAGAAAGTTTGGCTGATTTTCAAAAAAGGGGGAAAGACCCCCTAAAAGTTATAGAACCTTAATGAAAATCACACCATCATATTCAGCGTATCAAAGAACCATACTGTAAAGGTTTCTAGCTCCTATCTACAAAAATGTGGAATTTTGTATTTTTTGCCAGAAGAAAGATCACGGATGCGTGTTTATTTGTTTTTTTTTCCCCAGGGGTGATCGTATCGACCCAGTGGTCCTAGAATATCGTGGGAGGGCTCATTGAAACGGAAATTAAAAGTTCTAGTGCCCTTTTTAAGTGACCAAAAAAAATGGAGGGCAACTAGGCCCCCCTCCCACGCTCATTTTTCCCCAAAGTCACCCGATCAAAATTTTGAGATAGCCATTTTGTTCAGCATGGTCGAAAATATGATAACTATGTCTTTTAGGATGACTTAATCCCCCGAAGTCCCCGGGGGGAGGGCTAAAAGTTATGAACTTTACCCAATGTTAACATATAGTATTGGTTATTGGGAAGTATACAGACGTTTTCAGGAGGGTTTTTTTCTGGTAGTGGGGGGGGGGTCAGGGGTTATGTTGGAGGATCTGTCCATGAAGGAAATTTTCATGGTGGAAGGGAAATTGCCATGAAGGGGGCGCCCTGACTTGCCAGCATTATTTATTGGTTATTGGGAAGTATACAGACATTTTCAGGGACGATTTTTTTTTTAGAGGGTGGGGCTGGAAGAGGGGGTTACTCGGGAGAATCTTTCCGTGGAGGATGTTTCTTTGGCGTAGGGGACATTTCTATGAAGGGGGCGCCGGATTTCCAAGCATTATTTAAAAAACGATCAGAAATTAAATTTAAAAAAAAACAAGTTTTTTTTAACTGAAAATAAGAAGCAACATTAGAACTTAAAACGAACAGAAATTATAACGTATATGAGGGGGTTCTCTCCCAAGTCAATACCTCGCTCTTTACGCTACAGTTTTTTTTTTTAGTGCTTTCAAAAGAGCTATCTATTCTAACTAGTGATTCAGGGGTTTGTGAATTAATTTTTTTTTTAACTTTTAACGTAAAGAGCGTGGTATTGACTAAGGGGAGAACCCCCTCATATACGTAATAACATATACGTAATTAAAAAAAACAACAAAAAAAACAAGCGATACGGCTCAATAGTGATCGAAACTTTTAAAAACGGAATTTTCATGTCAATAAATGTATCAAAAGAATGGGTTTAAAATGCTGATCCTAAATATATAAATTTTATTAAGTTTAGTATTACTCATCAAAGACTACGAGCCTGAGAAAATTTACCCGATTTTTTAAAGAGGGGGGAAGCATCCCCTACAAGTGAAAGAATTTTAATGAAAATCACACCGTCAGATTCAGCGTATCAAAAAAACCTATTACATAGGTTTCAAGCTCATATCTGCAAAAATCTGCAACTTTGTATTTTTTGCCAGAAGAAAAATATACGAATATAGAAGTTAGTTACGTAAGTTAATTTGTAAATTACGTCATAACCAAATTTAGAAACATCCATTTAGCAAAAGAAAAGTAAAATTTTTATGCAAATTTTGTTTACTTATTCAATGACGGTGAGCCAAAATAAAAAGCTGCATTAACTAAAAAAACGATCAGAAATTAAATAAAAAAAACAAGTTTTTTAAACTGAAAGTAAGGAGCGACATTAAAACTTAAAACGAACAGAAATTATTCCGTATATGAAAGGGGCTGTCCCCTCCTCAACGCCTCGCTCTTTACGCTAGAGTTTCACTCTGTTTAATAACTTTATTTTTTAAAACAATAAAAAAACTTTAGCGTAAAGAGCGAAGCGTTGAGGAGGGGACAGCCCCTTTCATATACGGAATAATTTCTGTTCGTTTTAAGTTTTAATGTCGCTCCTTACTTTCAGTTTAAAAACTTGTTTTTTTTTATTTAATGTCAATATAAAACGAACAGAAATTATTTTAAAAAACCTTTTTCCACAAAATAAGTTTTCAAAGAAAAGTAAAGAACTTCATTAAACAAAAAATGAGCAAAAATAAAATAAAATAATCTACCAAGCGTGAAAACTACCACAAATCAGCATCGATAAATAAATGAAACCCAAAACGAACAGAAATTACAATAAATAACCGAGTCAAACTCAAAACGAGCAGAAATTAACATAAGTTGGGCGCAAAAACCTCTATGCCTTCCCAGGCCAGAACAAAATTTGCACTTTATCGATGCTTATCGATTATTTATCGATGCTGATTTGTGGTAGTTTCACAATTGGTAGATTATTTTATTTTTTGGCTCATTTTTTGTTTAAAGGAGTTCTTTACTTTTCTTTGAAAAACTTATTTTGTGGAAAAAGTTTTTTTAATTAATTACTATTAAAGAATAAATGAAACCCAAAGCGAACAGAAATTAAATAAACAATCATAGCAAAAACATACAACAAGTAATAATATAAACGAAATAAATAGATCTTAAAGCGAGTAATGCTTAGATTGAATATGAAAATCAACCTTAAAACGAAGAAAAAAAATTTCCTATTGAAGTATTAATGAAAATTAAAACGAACAAAAATTAAATAAACAATCAATGCAAACAAACATATAAAAGATATAATGTAAATTAATAAATAAATCTTAAAACAAGTGAAACTTAAATTGAATATGCAAATCAAGCTTGAAACGAACAAAAATCACTACAAACAAGAGTTTGGGTTTGACCTCCTTCTCTCCTTTTCTGAAAATATGTTTTTGAGGAGGACACTCCCCAAAAGTTATGCCCTGGGGGCATATAAGGTTTTTATAGAAGGCGTTGTCGTAGAAAACTTGAAAACAGGCGAAAGTGATTAGAGGGCAAATACCCCCCCCCCATTCTATCATTCCCCAAACACATCCAATCCAAATTTTGGGATAGCTATTTTGTTCATCGTAGTTGATTTCCAGATAGAAAATATGTTTTTGAGGAGGACACTCCCCCACAACCCTCAGGGCAAGGGTTTTAAGTTATAAACCTGGGGGCATATAAGGTTTTATAGAAGGTTTTGTCGTAGAAAAAAAAGGCTTCAAAAAAGGCTCATTCGATTGGAAATTCAAAGGACTAGTGCCCTTTTTAGTGGTCGAAAGTGATTGGAGGGCATCAGCATAGTTGATTCCAGATAGAAAATATTTTTTTGAGGAGGACACTCCCCCACAACCCTCAGGGCAAGGGTTTTAAGTTATGGCCTGGGGGCATATAAGGTTTTTATAGAAGGTGTTGTCGTAGAAACTTCAAAAAGGGCTCAATCGATTGGAAATTCAAAAGGCTAGTGCCCTTTTTAATAGTCAAAAGTGATTGGAGGGCAACTAGCCCCCGCCTCACGCCCCTTTTTCCCAAAATGCATCCAATAAAAATTTGAGATAGCCATTAATTTAAAAAATGCTCAAAAGTCAAATAACAAAAACTCAAATGTAGTCACAAACCCCAAGGCCCAGGGGCAGGCGTTGTAAGTTATGCTCTGGGGATATATGGTTCTTATGAAAGGGATACTCGTATAAACTACAGAGAGAGCTCATTTGATGGAAATTGAAAGTTCGAGCTCACTTTAATAGTCAAAAGAACCCATCTGATGAAAATTTTGAGATAGACATTTTGTAAAAATAGTTCAAAGGTCGGAAAAAGAAAAACTCCAGCATGAATACAACCCCCCAAGGCCCAGGGGAAGGCGTTCTAAGTTATGCCCTTAGAACGTATTGAATGAAGTAATACAAATGTAGAGAATTGACCTATGGAAATCTTTTCAGAAAAATATTGAAAAATATTCAATGAAAAAACATTCACGCAAAACCTTATCTCGTTTCAGACGGATGGATAAACCCATCCGATAAAAATTTGAGGTGACCATTTGTTTAAAAATAGACCAACCATCAGATATTAAAAACTCCAGGGTCGACACAACCCCACAGGGCCCAGAGACAGGCGTTGTAATTATACTCTGGGGATATATATGGTTATTATAGAAGGAGGGATACTCTTATAAACTTCAGAGGGGGCTCATTTGACTGAAAATAGAAAGTTCTAGTTCACTTTTAAAGAGTAAAAAGAGACCAAAAGCTTAATTAATCCCCACACGCCCTTTTTTTCCCCTAGCCCATCCGATAAAAATTTGAGATAGCAATTCTATTAAAAAATAGTTCAAACATCGGACAACAAAAACTAAGAGGTCGACACAAAACCCATTTTTTCACTTTGATATTCTTACTTTGATAACAGTTTTTGATACTTTGATGAATATTTGATTTTTTTTTTTTTAAGTTTGATTTTGAAATAAGGAATTTTTAAAAACTTGAATTTTTTCGCAATCAAAAACGAACAAAAATTAATTAAAAAAAAACTTTCCGAAAAATAAGTTTTTCAAAGAAAAATAAAGGCCATTTTAAACTTAAGCTCAGTAGATACAAATACCTTTTAAAATTCAAACTAAGAACGACCAGAAATTACTATTAAAGAATAAATGAAACCCAAAACGAACAAAAATTAAATAAACAATCATAGCAAAAAACATACAACCCAGTAATAATATAAATGAATAAATAGATCTTAAAGCGAGTAATGCTTAGATTGAATATGAAAATCAAGCTTAAAATGAAAAAAAAATTCCTATTGAAGTATAAATGAAACTTAAAACGAACAGAAATTAAATAAACAATCAATGCAAACAAACATACAATAGATATTAATGTAAATTAATAAATAAATCTTAAAACAAGTGAAACTTAAATTGAATATGCAAATCAAGCTTGAAACGAACAAAAATCCCTACAAACAAGAGTTTGGGTTTGACCTCCTTCTCTCACTGTAAAAGTCTAAAACCTACTGCGTCATTGGCGCTTTACTGTGTCTTTAACTATATGTGTCATATAATATGTAACTTAGCTCTATATGTGTCTTTAACAGTCCTGGAAAGTATAAACAAACATCAAAATTGAATATTTGATGTATAATGATGTTAATTGTTGAAAGATCCATCATTTGTAATATAATTCGTTTTTTTCAGTTAAGCACCAATGACGCAGTAGGCTTTTGGTTTTTATATAAAGTTAGGAAAGGAGGCAGTATCCAAACACTTGTTTGTATTGAAACTATATTCGTCTTTAACAACTTTAAAAAGAGCTAATAAATTAAACTAAATATTTGATGTATATTGATATTAATTGCTGAAAGCTCATCAGTGCAAAATGTTACTATAATTTTAATGTTTATTTTCAATATTAAGCACAAAAGAAAATATTTGTCATTAAAATTGGTTTTCAGTACAGCGCCAATGACGCAGTAGGTTTTAGGACTTTTACAGTGAAAGAAGGAGGTCATATCCAGACTCTTGTTTGTGGTGATTTTTGTTCGTTTCAAGCTTGATTTGCATATTCAATTTTAGTTTCACTCGTTTTAAGATTTATTTATTAATTTACATTAATATCTATTGTATGTTTGTTTACATTGATTGTTTATTTAATTTCTGTTCGTTTTAAGTTTCATTTATACTTCAATAGGAATTTTTTTTCGTTTTTTAAGCTTGATTTTCATATTCAATCTAAGCATTACTCGCTTTAAGATCTATTTATTCATTTAGATTATTACTTGCTGTATGTTTTTGCTATGATTGTTTATTTAATTTCTGTTCGTTTTGGGTTTCATTTATTCTTTAATAGTAATTTCTGGTCGTTCTGAGTTTGAATTTTAAAAGGTATTTGTATCTGCGGAGAGCTTAAGTTGCATCTAATGGAGCAAACATAAATAGTATTGGGATGCTTTTGCGCTCTCATGCATGAAAGGGTTGGTAGCATGCGATCAATTAAATCGTCTATTAAGCGAGACCTGGGAATTTTCCAGTGCGTGGAATTGGTTATTTCGTAGAATCTATTTCCCAAATCAAAATATTAGAATGCCTTTCATAGAACCAACTGGTTAGCGCTCCATTCCATTGAGGGAGAACCCCATTCAAATCCTACTATGGAAATAAAATATTTGGAATATAAAGGTTCCCTGAGAAAAATGTCTTGAAAGAAAATGAAATCTTTTAAAGTATTATGTAAGAACCCACGTGTGCATTGTCGTTATATAACAACCCACGTGTGCGCCCTCCTGAGTTACAAGAGGGGATCCTCCATGCGTCCCTGAAGTCTAGCATCTCACACGAGATTGCATCATTTTTACATAAGTAAGCGTTTCCTATTACGTAAGAACTAAAGAAGTCATGAAGAAAAACGCCTTGAAAAAAATTAAATCTAAATACCGATTTGAAAGAAAAAACACATTGAAAGAAAATGTAATCCTGAAGAA
The DNA here is from genome assembly GCA_027921565.1 of Artemia sinica. Classification (NCBI taxonomy): domain Eukaryota; kingdom Metazoa; phylum Arthropoda; class Branchiopoda; order Anostraca; family Artemiidae; genus Artemia; species Artemia sinica. Next base: position 54,043,127 of record CM051272.1, read on the forward strand.
AAAAAACACCTTGAAAGAAAAAAGAAATCCCGGAAAAAAAATTTCGTAAAATTTTATGTAACATCCCACGTGTGTGTCCTTCTCAGTTACAAGCTGGGATTCTTCATAGGCCCTGGAGAGAAACAAGTCACGTGTGAATGCGTCCATCCTTAACTTTGGTAAACATTCCCTATTAGTAAGAACTAAAGACATCATGAAGAAAAAAATTTCTTGAAGAAAAATGTCTTAAAGAAGCTCTTGAAAGGTTTGAAACGTTTTGAAAAACGTCTGAAGAAAAATGTCTTAAAAACGTCTTGAAATGTCTTGAAACGTCTTGAAGAAAAAATATCTTAAAAAGCGTCTTGAATTGTCTTGAAACGTCTTGCAAAACGTCTTGAAGAAAAATATCTTGAAGAAAAATGTCCTAAAGAACGTCTTGAAATGGTTTGAAACGTTTTGAAAAACGTCTTGAAGAAAAATGTCTTAAAAACGTCTTGAAATGTCTTGAAACGTCTTGAAGAAAAAATGTCTTAAAAACGTCTTGAATTGTCTTGAAAACGTCTTGCAAAACGTCTTGAAGAAAAATATCTTAAAAACTTCTTGAAATGTCTTGAAACGCCCTGGAGCAATCAGAAAGTATACCATGGTATTTCAATTATAAAAGTTTTAGCGGACATGAGGGTTTTTTCCCTGGCCCTCGTGAGTTTTTAACCACTCTCTATTACGTAAAACTCAAAGTTTATGACATAACAACCAAAGAAATCATGGTTTGGTGGGACCCTGAAGGTTTTTCCCTGGCCCTCACGGGTCTTTGAGTGATTAACACACGCTTCGTTTAGAAAACACACCGTATGACGTAACATGTGCCTGCATCTTTTAGACAACATCCCCTATTACGTAATTAGCTCCTGCGTCTTGAAGAAGCTTAACAAAAGCGTCGGGACTAGGATTTGTAGGGATAGGGGCCCGGTGGAAACCATGGAGGCGTCACTACTGCGGACGACAGCACACTTTCATTTGAAACCGACTTTTATCTATGATTATTTTTAAAATCAAGCTGGAAATCGTCCCTCCATGGAAAAATCTTCCGGAAAATACCCCACCCCCACCCGCTGGTAGAAAGTTGCTCCCATAGAAAATTCCCTCTGGAGAATTTATTCCTTGGAAAATTCCCCCATGGAGAATTAATCCAATGGAAAATCCCCCCCCTGCCCTACGGGAAGATACTCTAGACAAACTCCAACTCGGTAAAAATTTCCCCCCGAAAAAGTCGTCCACTTAACATCCCCACATGTAAAATTGAGTCGGCAAAGAGGAAAGCAAGACAAATAAAAAATAATTTTCTTAAAGGAATTTTGGCGCAATCCCCGAGTGCAAAACTTACCCTGGAAAGTTCACTCACGGAAGCTTCCCTCCCCATGAAAAATTCTCCCCGTTGTAAATCCCCCCTACAGAAAATTCCCCCCCCCCCCAAAAAAAAAAATGTCCTTATACTTCCCAGTAACAAATACTATGCATAAACAATGGGCAAATTTCTTACAAACCTTTCTTCATGGGCTTTAGGGGGGTCATGATATCTCCGAAGATATTTTCAATGAACTTTTTAACTATGCTAAACAAAATGACTACCTCAAACTTTTGATTGGACGACTTTGAGGAGAAAGGGAATGGGAGGGGGCCTAGTTGCCCTCAAATATTATTGGCCACTTAAAACGGGAACTAGTAGGCTACTTAAATTTTTTTTCGAATGAGCCCTTTCCCGATATTCTAAGACTATATGCTCAATGTGACACCCCTGGGGAAAACATACAAAAAGCAAATCCGTGATTTTCTTCTGACCAAAAATATAAAAAATTCCACGCTTCTGCAAATGTGAGCTTGACACCTTTACAATAGGGTTCTCGAATTCCCTGAAACTGATGGTGCGATTTTCATTAAGATTCCTTGAATTGTAGGGGGTGTTATCCCATTTTTCTGGAAATCAGGCAATTTTCCTCAGGCCCATAGCTTCCGATGGGTACCATTAAATGCAATTAATTTTATATATTCAGAATTTTATATATTAATTTTATATATAATTTTATATATAATAACAATCCAATTCTCTTGACATACCTATTGATATTTTTCGTTTCTTTAGATATTCGATTACTATTGAGCCGCGTCGCTCCTTACTTCCAGTTCGTTAGCATGAACTGTTTGAATATAAATCGAGAAAGTTTTTAATGTTATTGTTGCTATTTTGCTGCTATCCTAAGAGGGTGTTTCTGTTACGGGGTCATTGGTGTTTGGTATTGTTTTTGTAATGTTGTTTGTTAAATCTTTTTTAGTTAAATTTGTGTATAAAGTATTGTGTGAGTACTCCCACAAATCCCTGTTTAAAGAAATATCATTACTTAGCTTAATTTGAGTTTTTATCGCCACACGAACAACTTGTTTAATTCCCAAATCATTGCTAATAAGGGATGAAATCTCAAAAAGTATTCTGTGGCAGGGGTTTTTCAAAAACATGACTACTTAGAGCAAAACCAAAGAATTATGAACACTTTTAGAACTTAAGAACTTATGAACTTATGAACACCCGAGTGGATTGGTGCGCTGGATTTAGGATTCTCTGTCCGAGAGGGCGAGGGTTCAAATCCCAGTGTATCCAATTATTTGGTTTGAGACGGGGATCAGTGGCGCGACTCTGTAAGCTCAGCCAGAGTCGACCCAGCTCTAAATGGGTACCTGGAGAAATCTGGGGAAGGTAAACAGGAAGGGTTTGCGAAAGCACAGGATGGTTGGCCCCCAGCCCCCGATTGCGCTTCCTGGCTGAAGGGCCAAGAAACGGAGATCAGCACCGCTGGTAGGGACTTTAAAGTCCAATGCCGTATTCTTTACCTTACCTTACTTTTAGAAACTTAAAATCCTGGTTATATCATCCTTATACATTTAAAATGTCATTCACCTTCCATATGGGCAGGGGATATGGTATGTAGTTGTCACCGCCACCGTAGTATTATATTATTCTATATTTTCTTTCCTTCTTTTTTTCTTATAATAATGAATTTCAATGATTTTATATGTATGTGTGATTTTTTTACCTGATTCACCCCACGTAAACCGTTTGGTTTTGGGTGAATCATATTTATTTCTGTATTTAAATTGTTGTTAAAGTTAAATAAATATATCATCATATCATAAATATACATTCCAAAAATAACTACGAATTTAAGAATAGTTTGCACACAAAATAAGTAATTTAATAATCACGAATTTCCTAAATTCTGGTAAAGATAAAACCTCGGTTATTCTTCAAAGAGGGGTTTATCAAACATCATGGGACTGAAGCAATTCTCATGTGGATAGAACCCACCAAAATCAGGAAAAATGCCTGCAATAGCATAAGAATTATATGACAAAACCTTTTATTTCTAATAGTATTCATAATTCTTTTGATTCTACCCTAACCATTCATCTTTTTGAAACCCCTAATCATGCAATACTTTTTGAGAACACCTCCCTCAATAGCAAGTATGTGGGAATCAAACAAGTTGTTCGTGTGTGGCGATATAAATTAAACTTTAAGCTAAATAATAATATTTCTTTAAATAAGAAATTAAGGGACCACTCACTCAACACTTTATCCGCAAATTTAATTGTCTATTTTCGTATTGTTTTCTCTTCAGTACTTGTTGAACAGTACAAGTAATGATTCTGGACGTACTTTAAAATTTAGTTTTAGCGGTTGCGTTTTGTTGTATATCTTCTTGTAGTTTTATATGGGCTTTGCTGAGGACAGCTCTTGAATATAGAGCTGAAATATTCATTTAAGGTTAAAATGTTCACTGTCTTTAGATTTTGGATTTTGTTTAGAATTTTTTTTTAAACAACAACTAAAGTTTTTCAGATGCGAGTTTTTCCGGTTTTATTTCCTTTTTATTTTGTTGTTTAATATTTTTATCTTTTTTTACTTTCATGTATATTTAGACAATTATTCAATCGTCTGTAAATACCAGATAAAAACGTAAATCAGTAAAGGCGTTTGTGCGTCAAATCTATAGATTTAAAGTTTTATTCCATATTCTTTTTGAATGCATACTATGAGGTATGTCAATTATAACAGATGTCTAATTGGCAGAAAAGTGAGGATTCATTTTGGCTTTTATATTGAAGCATGTTATCAGATCTAAATTTTCTTTTCAGAAAAAGCCCCTAGTTTGCCGTTTAGTAGTTTATTCATTCCGATATTTCATTAAATGTTTTCAAAGGTCGAGAAAAACGAATCAGAGGAGGTTCCCTTGGTAATCGGTTCCAAAGCAGAGTGATTCTAGAAACGCTAAGGAAATTCAATTTGGAGACCATAAACGCCTAAGACCAAAAGAAATCAAATCAAACACTTTTGCCATCATCAAAAAGTGCTTTGCGAGTTTTTCCAAAAACCAATCACAAAATCGTGATGATATAATTTCCTTTGCTTTGATTCACTAAGTGGGCAAAGAATCAATCAAGGCTTGGAAAAGAGATTGCTAAACACAATTGCAGGGAAAAAGAGAGGAAAGAGGGTAATGGTTCTATTGTTTAGTCCCGGTAATTTAATTTTGAACCTGCCTATTCCTTCGCAAACAAGGTCATACCCAGAATCATGATTTTTGGTGCGGAAGAGGTTTCTTAGCCAATACAAAGCCGAAGAGTTTATATTGTACAAATTTTTAACATACATTTGGAGGCGGGGTATATATATATATATATATATATCTATATATATATATCTATATATAATATATATATATATATATATATATATATATATATATATATATATATATATATATACATATATATATATATATATATATACATATATATATCTATATATATATATATATATATATATATATATATATATATATATATATATATATATATATATATATAATATATATATATATATATATATATATATATATATATATAATATATATATATATATATATATATATATATATATATATATATATATATATATATATATATATATGTATATATCTGTCTTATGTCAGTCTTATTTCAGAGTTCAGAGTGAACACATCTAAAATCGGATACCAGTCAATTATTAAACCAGTCAATTTTTCAAGTGAACTAATTTATCATTTCGTAACAATAATTGGATAAGTTACAGTGACGTATAGTCCTGCTCTATGTTCACCAAAATGTGCGCGTTTTGGCTGGTCCCCGTGTCTCAGATAGAGACTCGCCTTGCAATTTTTCACCAAAGTGTGCAAACTGTGGAGGCAATCATGTTTCGTTTAGCCTCACGTTTCCTAAACTGAAAGCAATTGCAAGTCGCAATTTGCCAAAAACTAATTAATGTCTGTATCAGTATCAGTCGTGTCTTTTAATATTTATGGGACAAAAAACAAGGATCTAACCATTGATGAACTGTACAGTAAGTTTGACATTGTATGCTTCCAGGAGCGAGTGTTAATTTCCTAACACTCCTAACACTTTTGACAGGAACGAGTGTTAATTTCCTGCGCCACAGTGCTAATCCCTTTGCTTTCATAGCAAGTGCTATTTCTACTTCTGGAAGATCTTTCGGGGCTTAGTATGTATTATAAAAAAAAAGCTCAGCTTTTTTGTCTCCGTCATGATATTTTTCTGACGAGCATTTTCTAACTATAAGACTTGGCAAAACTTTTTTTAATTAATACATATATGCCTCATGATGAGAAGAATATGACTTCTCTGAATAAATTCTCCAAAGCATGTGCAAGTTTAAGAACTCTCCTCCATAAAATAAGCAAGGATGGTTACGAATTTTTTATTATTGGTGATATGAACACTGACATAAAGCTTGATTCTGTGCGTTCTATGAACCTTCTTGACAGTCTTCCTGATTACAGGACAACTGCGAAGGATCTATCTTTTTCGTACGTGCATAATTCTGGCAGCTTATCAAGTTCAAGTTCAATATGGGTTTTTAGTTCAAAAAAAATTATAAAAATACACTTAACTCAGTTCCTTGTGCATTGATGCACAATATCAGATATTGATCATGTAATTTGTTCCCCGTTTATTTCATCCTCAACAGTGCACTTCCACGAAGACGAGCAGGATATTGACCACCTTCCACTATTGCTCTTCTTTTCGATTAGAACAAAACAGTAAAGCCCTGGTAGATTCGCCTGCCTCTAAATGGTTTGTTCGGAGTAACTGGAAAAAATGCTGATATGTCACTATATATTTCAACCCTGGCCATACTCCTTGGTTCTTTACGTGTACCCTTTCATTTACTCCAGTTAAATGTTCGCTCTAAAAAAATCAATTATGAACTGAATCAGTTCTACAACCAAATTGTGAGGTGTTTAAAACGTGCCGAGGAGGTGGCTGTCCCTCAGGAGCGAGGGAGAAAGAAGAACAAGGAAACCAATATGGTCGTGTGACCTTGAACTGAAAATCGCGAAAAATAAAAGCCAAATTGTGGCTACGAATATGGATTGATAATGGTCGACCACTATCCAAAAATGTATTTAAATAAAACAAAAAAACTAAGAGTGTGTTTTAAAAAATGTCTGCGATCAAGCCGATTTAAAGGGTTGGATTGTCCTACCAACAAGAATGAATGGGATAAAGTCATTAATTCAGCTAAATTAGATACTTCAGCCAATCTTAATTGCCCCATCTCACCAGCTGCGTGGTATGACCACTATTCAGTTATATTTTCCAAAATGAATTACGCGGTGCAAGCATTTTACTCAAAATTTTGCTTGATTCGGTTCTCCCGTCCTCCTTGACTCAGGCACAGGTTTTACCCGTTTCTGTTGACAATGTAATTGCATCTGTTAAGAAATTGAAATCGAGCTCCGTTGATGTTGATGGAATTAGTGTTTATCATCTTAAAATAAATTGCCCGTCTTTATTTTTCCATTTACAGTTGCTTTTCCAAATGTGTATTTGTTGTTCACTTGTTCCTGATAGTTTTTTTGTGTGGAACTGTCACTTCCGTTCTTAAACGAGGTAGGAATCCATTGGACTGTTCTTCTTACAGGCCAATTACGGTTGCTTGTAATCTTAGTAAAATTCTTGAATATATCCTACTTCCTTTCATCAATTTGAATGCTAATTTTGGGGAGAACCAGCTCGGTTTTCGGTCTGGCATCGGTTACCAGCACGCTCACCGTGCTCTGGCTTTCTTTCTTAAAAGTAGAAAGGGGGGTCCGACTCGTGACGGGGCTCCATATATGGGCATAGAGTCCCTAGGGAGGACACATGTGTGCTGTCAGTCATAAATCAAATTGTTTCCGGGCCAATTTGATTAATGTCTGACAGGTGCTGTCAATCATAAGAGTTTAAAAACTCTAAACTCTTAACTAAACTAAAATAAACTAGAACTCTAACAAAAACTCTAAGCTAAGACTCTAAGCTAAAATTCTAAAACTCTTAACTAAAACTAAAACTAAACTAGAACTCTAACTAAAACTCTAAGCTAAGACTCTAAGGTAAAACACCAAACTCTTAACTAAAACTTAACTAAACTACAACTTTAAGTAAAACTCTAAGCTATGACTCTAAGCTAAAACTCTAAACTCTTAACTATTACTAAACTAAACTTCAAGTCTAACAAAAACTCTAAGCTAAGACTCTAAGCTAAAACTCTAAACTATTAACTAAAACTAAACTAAAAACTAGAACTTCAACAAAAAACTCTAAGCTAAGACTCTAAGCTAAAAATTCTAAACTCTTAACTAAAACTAAAATAAACTAGAACTCTAACGAAAACTCTAAGCTAAGACTCTAAGCTAAAATCTAAACTCTTAACTAAAACTAAACTAAACTAGAACTCTAACTAAAACTCTAAGCTATGACTCTAAGGTAAAACACCAAACTCTTAACTAAAACTAAACTAAACTATAACTCTAAGCTAAGTCCTCTAAGCTAAAACTCGAAAACTCTTAACTAAAACTTAACTAAACTACAACTTTAAGTAAAACTCTAAGCTATGACTCTAAGCTAAAACTCTAAACTCTTAACTATTACTAACTAAACTTCAAGTCTAACAAAAACTCTAAGCTAAGACTCTAAGCTAAAACTCTAAACTATTACTAAAACTAAACTAAAACTAGAACTTCAACAAAAACTCTAAGCTAAGACTCTAAGCTAAAAACTCTAAACTCTTAACTGAAACTAAAATAAACTAGAACTCTAAACAAAAACTCTAAGCTAAGACTCTAAGCTAAAATTCTAAACTCTTAACTAAAACTAAACTAAGCTAGAACTCTAACTAAAAACTCTAAGCTAAGACTCTAAGGTAAAACACCAAACTCTTAACTAAAACTTAACTAAACTACAACTTTAAGTAAAACTCTAAGCTATGACTCTAAGCTAAAACACTAAATTCTTAACTGTAACTAAACTAAACTTCAACTCTAACTAGAACTCTAAGCTAAAGACTCTATGGTAAAACTCTAAAAACTCTTAACTAAAAACTAAACTAAACTAGAACTCTAACTAAAACTCTAAGCTAAAAAACTCTAAACTCTTAACTAAAAGTAAACTAAACTAAAACTCTAAGCTAAGAATCTAAGCTAAAACTCTAAACTCTTAACTATTACTAAACTAAACTTCAACTTTAACAAAACAACTCTAAGCTAAGACTCTAAGCTAAAACTCTAAACTCTTAACTATTACTAAACTAAACTAGAACTTCAACAAAAACTCTATGCTAAGACCCTAAGCTAAAAACTCTAAACTCTTAACTAAAACTAAACTAAACTAGAACTCTAACAAAAACTCTACTAAGCTAAGACTCTAAGGTAAAACTCTAAACTCTTAACTATTACTAAACTAAACTTCAGCTTAACAAAAACTCTAAGGTAAGACTCTAAGCTAAAACTCTAAACTATTAACTAAAACTAAACTAAACTAAAACTCTAACACAAACTATAAGCTAAGACTCTAAGCTAAAACTCTAAAACTCTTAACTAAAACTAAACTGAACTAGAAGTCTAACAAAAACTCTAAGCTATGACTCTAAGGTAAAACTGTAAACTCTTAACTATAACTTTAGTAAACTATAACTTTAACTAAAACTCTAAGCTATGACTCTAAGCTAAAACTCTAAATTCTTAACTATATCTAAACTAAACTAGAACTCTAACAAAAACTCTAAGCTAAGACTCTAAGCTAAAAAAACTCTAAACTCTTAAACTAAAACTAAAACTAAACTATAACTCTAAGCTAAGTCTCTAAGCTAAAACTCGAAACTCTTAACTAAAACTTAACTAAACTACAACTTTAAGTAAAACTCTAAGCTATGACTCTAAGCTAAAACTCTAAACTCTTAACTATTACTAAACTAAATTTCAAGTCTAACAAAAACTCTAAGCTAAGACTCTAAGCTAAAACTCTAAACTATTAACTAAAACTAAACTAAACGAGAACTTCAACAAAAAACTCTAAGCTAAGACTCTAGGCTAAAAACTCTAAACTTTTAACTGAAAACTAAACTAAACTAGAACTTCAACAAAAAACTCTGAGCTAAGACTCTAAGCTAAAAGCTCTAAACTCTTAACTAAAACTAAAATAAACTAGAACTCTAACAAAAACTCTAAGCTAAGACTCTAAGCTAAAATTCTAAACTCTTAACTAAAACTAAACTAAACTAGAACTCTAACTAAAAAATCTCTAAGCTATGACTCTAAGGTAAAAAACACCAAACTCTTAACTAAAACTAAACTAAACTAGAACTTTATCAAAAACTCTAAGCTAAGACTCTAAGCTAAAAAAACTCTAAAACTCTTAACTAAAACTAAAACTAAAACTATAACTCTACGCTAAGTCTCTAAGCTAAAACTCTAAACTATTAACTAAAACTAAACTAAACTAGAACTTCAACAAAAACTCTAAGCTAAGACTCTAAGCTAAAAACTCTAAACTCTTAACTAAAACTAAAATAAACTAGAACTCTAACAAAAACTCTATGCTAAGAATCTAAGCTAAAATTCTAAACTCTTAACTAAAACTAAACTAAACTAGAACTCTAACTAAAACTCTAAGCTAAGACTCTAAGGTAAAACACCAAACTCTTAACTAAAACTAAACTAAACTAGAACTCTAACTGAAACTCAAAGGTAAAAACATCAAACTCTTAAACTAAAATTAAAACTAAACTAGAACTCTAACAAAAAAAAGTCTAAGTTAAGACTCTAAGCTAAAACTCGAAACTCTTAACTAAAACTTAGCCAAACTGAAACTTTAAGTAAAACTCTAAGGTATGACTCTAAGCTAAAACTTCGAAACTCTTAACTGTAACTAAACTAAACTTCAACTCTAACTAAAACTCTAAGCTAAGACTCTAAGGTAAAACTCTAAACTCTTAACTAAAACTAAACTAAACTAGAAACTCTTACAAAAAGCTCTAAGCTAAGACTCTAAGCTAAAACTCGAAACTCTTAACTAAAACTTAACCAAAAATATAACTTCAAGTAAAATTCTAAGATAAGACTCTAAGCTAAAACTCTAAATTCTTAACTGTAACTAAACTAAACTAAACTAGAACTCTAAATAAAACTCTACATCTAAGCTAAGACTCTAAGCTAAAAACTCTAAACTCTTAAATTAAAACTAAACTAAACTAGGACTCTAACAAAAAACTCTAAGCTAAGACTCTAAGCTAAAAACTCTAAACTTTTAACTAAACTAAAACCAAACTAAAACTCTAAGGTAAAAGGATGGATACTTCAATTTGTAAAATGGGTTTAGGACGGTCACTAAGAAAGGAACTTGCTCTGAAAATGCCCTTTGAAAAGAACATAACATAACATAACAATAACATAACATAGCATAAACATAACATAACAACATAACATAAACATAAACATAACATAGCATAACATAACATAACCTAACTAACATAACATAACATAACATAACATAACATAACCATAACATAACATAACATAACATAGCATAACATAACATAACATAACATAACCTAACCTACACAAACGGGGGAATAACATAACATAACATAAACATAGCATAACATAACATAAAATCACTAACCTAACTCACATTTGAAATTACTAGGAAACGGGGGACCTTTGAGGACCGGGGGCTTCCTTCGGGGTTGGGGTAGGGTATGAGGGCCCTTTGGGGTTGGGGTAGAGGACCTCACGACACTGTTCAAATGGAACTTGTGTATTATAACGACCACACTCAAAACCTCTTCTAAAACATCTTCTAAAATCATCTTTTAAAATGTCTCTAACTGTTTCGCCGAAATAATTCCATAAAATGTCTAAAAACGGTTTCGCCCAAATAATCCCTAAACGTAATTTCTGCGTGTTCCTTTTTTTTTGGCATCCCTGCGCTGTCACATTTGAAATTACTAAGAAACCCTTTCCAGCGTAATTCTCTTTCGTCTCTAAGATCAAAACATTCGCCCGGAAACAATTCTCTTGGAAGAACTCCAAAGACATTAATAAACTTCCAGAAACAATTCTCCTTGGAAATACATCAAAGACACTAATAGACTTCGCCTGGAAACAATTTGATTAATGATTGACAGCACCTGTCAGACATTAATCAAATTGGCCCGGAAACAATTTGATTTATGACTGACAGCATACGTGTTCTCCCTAGGGACTCTATGCCCATATATGGAGCCCCGTCACGAGTCAGACCCCCCTTTCTACTCTTAAAGATGTTTCTGATAAAGGGTATAGTCTTCATATTTGTGCCCTTGATCTTTCTAAGGCTTTCGACAGTATAGTACATAGTCAGGCTCTTTATTCTCTTTATAGTCACGGTATTAACCTTTCACTTATTTTTCTTCTCAAGTTTTGGTATAGTAAATCTTATCTTTGATTTCAAACTAATGGTGTTCTTTCTTCTTTTATTGTCCCTGTTCGTCGGGGTGTGCGGCAAGGAGGAGTTTTTATGTCCAAGTATTTTTTAAATTTTGTATTTCTAGTGTCCTTGAAAATATTTCTTCTATGTGTTTTGTTGGGTTAACTGATATTTCTTACCTTGCTTATGCTGATGACATTCTTCTAATTAGCCGGTCTAAATTCAGACTATCGCAGATGCTTCATAAAGTTTCTTATTATTTTACTAAAAATTGGTCTTTTGCTTAACGTTGGTAAATGTGAGTATCTTTCTTTTAATCTTTCATCCCCTCCTAAATCTCTAAGTTCTATAAATTTTTTAATCCCTCGTGTAGACTCGGTGCGGTGGTAGGGTATTACACTTACCCAAAATTTAAAAACTTTTCGGGAGTGTGCTGTCCGGGATGCCAAAGCAAAGATCCAGATTGGTTACTCAAAAATTGTAGCCAATCGAGACAAATATGATCGCATTGCTCTTGGTAAGCTCTATTCTACCTTTTCTGATCATTCTGTTCCTTACCTTTCTGGGCTCTATCCTATTTTTAGGAATAAGGATTTTAGTGATATTCGAGTGGCCTATTTCCGTTTTTGTAAATATCTTCTTTATCTTCCTCTTTGGTATAGGAATCGAAAAATAATAAATAATTTTTACCTTCCTAATATTACTGACAAGCCTACTGGTTTGCACGAAAGACTTTCGGGAACAGCGTATAGGCGTTTGTCACCTCAACATAGTTTGATCCGTTTGTTTTATTAATTTTTATTTATTTAATGTTTATTGTTTGTTTAATTGTTATTGGAGATTTATTGTTTTTTTTATTGTGCTCTACTATTTAAATCTTGTGATGCAAGTGGGTTATATATATATATATATATATATATATATATATATATATATATATATATATATATATATATTAATATATATATATATATTATATATAATATATATATATATATATATATATATATATATATATATATATATATATATATATATATATATATATATATATATATATATATATATATATATATATATATATATATATATATACTATATTATGATATATATATATATATGTATATATATATATATATATAAATATATATATATATATATATATATATATATATAATATATATATATATATATATATATATCTATATATATATATATATATTACCTGGAGCTCGGCGGCTTAGCCGCCGGGCCCCGGCACGCTTCTATATATGGACTTCTCATTGTCGCTTGTCATCCAACCGCAGACAAGAGCCTCTTGTTGATGTCATGACCTCACCACAGGTTTGTTAAAACCACCCTGGGAAAAATACGAATTTTTCCTTGAAGTTCTGACCTATTTAGATCGTTTTGTAATTCTCGCTGTCAATTGTCTTCTAACTGGATATTTCTTTGTTCTCACTTGTGGCATATCTCTTAACCGCATATTTCCTCGTTCTTCACTTCATTTTTTGCTTCGCTCTACTCCTTGTTGTCGCATGTATTGTAACCGCATATTTCTTTGATCTTCATATTTATTTTGACTTGTTTTAATTCTTGCTGCTGATTAGCTTCCCAATAGGATATTTCTTTGTCCTTCACTCTTGATATTGTCTCGTTGTAATTTTTGGTGACGCAAGTGTTCTGACTGTATCTTCATTTTCGTTTATCATTACTTTAGATTTTTTTTTCAATACCCTTTGCCTTAGCCTCTCGGATTGGTCAGATCCGATGAGATCGGATTGGTCTTGTCACGTTTTGACGGTCTAGGTTCTTCAATATATACTCACGTATCTTCCAGAAATCGCCATCTTTTATCTTTTGTTGTTTCATTTATGTTTTCATTTTCAGTCACCCTTCCGCTTTTTGTTAATATATTAATTTGAACTCTTTTTCAACAAAACAAGCTTTTCAAGGAAAAGTAAAGAGCTCCATTAAACCAAAAATGAGCAAAAAATAAATTCAAATAATCTTCCAAGCATAAAACTACCGAAATCAATATAAATAAATAAATGAAACTCAAAACGAACAGAAATTACAAAAAAAACGAGCAAAATTTAACATGAGTAGGGCTGATAATCCGCATGCCTTCTCAAAACCAGAAACCCAATTTGCGCTTTACTGAATTTATTCCTTAAAGTTTTGATAATTTTTTATTTATGAAAAGTAAGAAATGTGAAAACATTTCAAACATATTTGTTTTGTTTGTATTAGTAGTAGTGTGGAAATATTGCCTTTTGGTGAGATGATTTTCCCCTTTAAGTATTCTCTGAAAGTTTTCAACTTAATACCCAAATCAATTCTTGAGATGCGCTATTTTAACAATGTGCATGCACATAGCGTCTTTTGATTTAGTTCAAATTTCCTCTTAATACTATAAATGGAGTAGGGTGGTAGTAGTAGTGGTGGTTGTTGTAGTAATATTGATAGCATGCAAAAATTACCTTTTTGATCATCTCCCTTATCATTTCCTGAATTTTCCAAAGAAAATATATTCAGTTTTCATTACTTCGTTGTACTCTTTTTAACAATCCATATACATATAACGTGTTTTTGATTTAGTTCAACTCTCCCCCCAAACATTCTCTGAAAGGCTTACCTGAATACCCTTCACCTTCTTGGAAAGTAAAGTTCAAACCTGCATACCTTTCTCAATGAGATATACATGTGTAAACAATGAACGAATTGCCTAGCTTATAGCCCTTTTCTGAGGACTATGGGGAGGTTGACATCGCCAATACTGGACCTTTCAACGATGCTGAACAAAATAGCTCTTTTAAAATTTCCATCGGATATGTTTTGGGGAATCATAGGCTTGGGGAGGGGGGCTGACGTCCTCCATTCACTTTTGACTCTTTAAAGGGGCACTAAAAACTTCCGACTTCCAACTAAATAAGCCCCATCCGATCCAAAGTTTATACAACGTCCCATAAAACCTTATACGGCCTGGGCATAACTTAAAAATCCTTGCCTATGGGCTCTGGAGGATTGTGTTCACCCTAAAGAGATTGTTATATGATTTTTTTGGACTATTGGTAACAAAATGGCTGTCTCAACAATTTCAATTGAATGTGTTTTTTGGGAAAAAAAGGATGTCAAGGAGGGGAGCTAGTTGCTCTCCATCATGTTTGACTTTTAAAAGGAACTAGAACTATACATTTCAAATCAAATGAGCCTCTAATAAAGTTCAAACGACCACTCCTTCCAAAAAAACTTTATTTGCCACTGGGGGCATAGCTTAAAACCCTCACCCCCAGACTCTGGGGAATTCTGCCCACACCAAAGGCCTGATTATATGATCTTTGGACTATTTTTGAACAATGCCTATCTCAAAGTTTTCATGGGATACATTTGTGGAAAATAAAACATAGGGGGCGGCTGCCCCCGATCAATTTGACTCTTAAAAAGGATACTAGAACACCTGGGTTTCCAATCAAATGAGCCCCCTCCGGAGCTAATACGACCACCCTTTCCATAAAAACCCTATATGACCTCGGAGCATAACTTATAACCCTTGCACTGAGAATTCTGGGAGGGGAATTTCATCCTCAAAGACATAATTTCCAGGCCATTCAACTACGCTGAACAAAATGGCTATCTCAAAATTTTTTGATTAGATGTGTTTTAGGAATTGATGGGCAAGGGGGGGGGGCTTATTGCCCTTTTTCACCTTCAATCACTTTTGACTATTAGAAAAGGTCCTTTCAATTTCCAATCGAACGAACATTTTATGAAGTCTCTACGACAACAAATGGCCATCTCAAAAATCTCCATCACATGCATTTTGGGAAAATACAAGTTGGGGGGGGGGGGTACCCGAAATAAATACCAACTAGCCCCTAAAAATTCTCAGAAAGTGTCATATTTTTTTAACATTACGCGGTTTTGTACTTCCGCATATTATTTTTATTCCATAGAAACGGGGAGGATTTCCATCCCCCCTCCATAAGCCCCCAAATTTGGCCGCCAATCCTCCAGTGACAATATATTCTATGTTCTGTATCTTTAGGTTTAGACAACTGGAGTTAATTAATAAATGAGCATGCAAAGTGGTATCGTATATAGGTTATCTGTACATTTATTACGACGCAAGAATAACCTACCAAATTCCACATTAAGTTTAAGTAATCAGTGCATTAGGCTTCATTAGGGGAATTCCCTAATGCAAATTTGGTTTGTTCAAATTTGTCCTCTTCCCTGAAAGTCCAGGGTTACTTCTGTCATATGAGAGCTATCTTTATTTTGACCCATACAGAATTAGAAAGGTTTTTTTTCGGGATGCTTTCTAGTACAAATTAGACTAACTGTTATTTGAATTGATAATAATTCAAAGCTTCAGACCCTCTAAAGATAAATTATTCTTTTCTTCCAGGCAACACCACTCATGGCCTTATTTAAAACCTGCTTTACATTAAGTGGCAAAGGAAAAAAAACATGCTTTTCCGCAATATTGCCTTCAGAATGGCTTGTTTATGCTAGTTTTGATCATGTTAGGGATTGTTTTCACACAAATAAATCTAATTGTTTTTTGTTCAGTCAAGGCCAACGCTAGTGATATATTCCCTAAAGGAACCTGTAAGGTGATGTCTATGTAGAAATTTGTACATAATATGCGACGCAAGATGAAATTGCACTTCTATGTATTATTTTTATTTTACCAAAAGTGAAGATTTCCATCTGATCCTCTCCGTATGGCACTCATAAGATGAAACAAATAAATTCTCCATTCAAGGCCGTATTCAGGGGGGCTAAGAGATTTGAATCCCATTCCCCTGAAATGTTTTGAAATGTTAGATACGGTCCGTCAGTCGAGTGCCCAAAACAATCCATAGGCCATTTCTCTGGAAAATATCTAGAAAATCCTCTTCCGTTTTTCGGAAACCCCCA
This sequence comes from Artemia sinica, assembly GCA_027921565.1. Classification (NCBI taxonomy): domain Eukaryota; kingdom Metazoa; phylum Arthropoda; class Branchiopoda; order Anostraca; family Artemiidae; genus Artemia; species Artemia sinica. Next base: position 54,059,867 of record CM051272.1, read on the forward strand.
CGCTTCATAAGCATGCTTGACCATTGTCATCACATTAGCTTCTAATATTTTAATATTAGTTCGCAGACTTATCTTCCTATTCTTCTAAATTTTTTTCAAATGTAAAAAAACACCCTGGGCCTTGGCTTAGTTTGCTATTCTTCTTTTAACATCTTCAGTGCACCCATCGTCTTTACTAATAACCGTACTTAGGTAAGTTAAGTTGTCCACTTGATTGATCTCCTCGTTACTCATAATCACCTTTTATCTTCATTCATTCTACGTCATATTGACTTAGTCTTCTTAACATTAATTTCCAAACCCATTCTAGAACCCTGAACTCGCAAGAACTCTAAAATTTAATTCATCTTGCCGGAACTGTCATCTAAGATGCTTAAATCATCATCATAATATAAGTTTTAGGACAGTTTTACTTCCCAATGTAATTCCGCTTTCTACCATTGCCTTTGATTTGCTCTGTAAGGTAAAGTCCATCAAAATGATCCATTAAAATGGGGATAGAGCGGAACCCTGTTTTTTTAAATCCTGACTGTATACGAAATTAGCTGGCAGCAATGTTATTCTTGAACATAGCACTATTCGCAATAACCTATTGATCAGGTACAGCATACAAGGGTAAGACCTGCGCAAAAAGCTCTTCTATCAGCTGAATCAAACGCTTATTCATAATCTATTAAACTGAAAACTAAAGGCATTTCGTAACGCAGGCACTTCACAATTATTAATCTAAGAGTGAATTGTTGATCGACGTTCCTCTCGCCTTCCTAAATTACACTGTTCTTCTTTTAAAACTTTATATACACCGTCTCTTGAAGTTGTCCAAAGGTTCACCTACCTGGGCTCCACAATTTCCTCAGATGGCTTCTCCTCGAACTGCAAGGAAGGATATACAAAGCGTTTTTTGTCATAGGTAGGCTGAACCTTCACCTTTGGCGAAAACCAAACATCAGTCGTTCAACTATACCACGGATTTTCAACACCTTCGTCAATTTGTAATGTTTTACGGAACTGAGACATGGCATGCACCAACCGCAACACTATAGGCCATCAATATATTCCAGACGAAGGGCCTGAGAAGGAACGACGGTCTCTAAGGTGGTTTGATTCTTAAATCAGTGAGAAGCTGCTGCATCTCAACAAGCAGTCTCGGTATTCTACCCAAGCAGCCGAGCGTACTTTACGATGATTTAGACACCTACTTCGAATGCACCTGCACTTACCCGCAAAGACGACTTTGACCTTTACCCTATGAAAGCCGGTTGGAAGTGACCCCGCGGCCGACCAAAGAAACGATGGTTCGACAACCTGTCCGAGTTCCTGAAGGTGGCAAAAGTCATACCGAGCGAAGCGCAAACGCTCGTACTGAAACGAAGTGGATGGAGGAGGCAGACGTCACTCTTTACGCCGAGCAGCGCCCCGGCAGGAGACCTTAGTGAAGTAAATAAGTCAAAGTCAAGCCTCTAAGTCTAAAAAGTATCATTATACTAAGTAATTTGCTTTCTTCAGAAACGAGGCTAATTCCTCCATAGTTAGGCTACCACAATCACTCTTGTCACCTTTCTTATAGAGGACTTTAATTAGAGTTTCCCTATATCGCTAGATACTTGCCCTTTTTCAGAAATCACATTTATAACCTTCAGTAGCGTATCTCTGAACTAATAACCCCCATATTTAAAAAAAAAAATCGTTTACCACACTATTAGCACCAGAGCCCTTAACCAATTATTTTTACCAACTCGAATAAAAGAATTCAATATTTACCGAAAACATAAATAAAATACACTGACATATAAACTTCAAGTGTGAAAACTTGAAGACGTGACATGTTATCGTGTTAAAATAGAATAGATTGTTAATTTAAAATATTCGCATTTTAAAAAAATGCCTCCTTTCCTCAATAAAAACTCAAGAAAAATTATGGCTCAGGAATAAAAAGGCCCTTTCTAGCCTTTTCTGTGTAACAAGTCACGTTCATTTAGACTTTCTGCCACCTATTCATTTTAAATGAAGATGGCAATAACAAACAAATCAAATTGTAGCTCTCAGAATGATGCTATAGTGATTTTCAAAAATAACGCTTCACTTTATTTTTATAGCAGGATTTTTGTCATTTTTTTATTTATTTTAAGTGATAATTCTGATAAGAAGACTACAGGACCTATCGTTCGAACATTTAAATTTGAAATTTATACATTATTTTTTAAACTAATGGTAGGTGTTCTAAGTTAGGTTTTTAATTTTTGTGGGAATAGATGGATATTTTTGAGACATACAATTGAGCAAACAATTTGAAAAGGCAAACATAAAATGAAAAATCGAAATGAATAACGTAAAAAAAAAACATAAATTGTTGACTAAATTGCAACTGTGTATAAAACATACATCTAATAAATGTATTAAGTTTAATAAAACAAAGCTATGTATTCAATAATGCAATAAGTAAAAATGCTCTAAAAAGATAACTTTAATAAATGCAAGAAAAAGGTTGAGAAAAAATAAATAAAGAATGATAAAATGCTGAGAACTATGAACATGGTTAATGAAAAAAAAGTATAGTGACTATAGAAAAACTATTCTAACCACTTTTTAAGTATCAAACCCCTTTATATGAAAAGTGAAAAGCAGGGGCGCCAATTCGAGAACATGTAAGGGAAGAAGTACAGGTTTGTTTGATGTTTATGAAGATAAACAAAATCTTTTCAAAGTCTAAGGGGACTTGGTTTTTTTCAAATTTTTAAACGAAAATCAAAAAGAAGATTCTTTTAATCTAGGGGAGGCATTCAGGGTGCAAAAATAGGTTTAAAACATAATTTTTAGAAGATTAAGTTGCTTGGACTAGGACTAATGGAGGGCAAAGAGGTCATGTTGGTAAACGAGAAAAACAATCCCCTCACTTACGTAAGAAGTATTAAATAAAATATAAAAGTATTAAGATATAAAGTATTTATATAAAGTATTAAAGTATTATAAAGTATTAGAAGATATAAAGTATTTATATATAAAATATAAAGCATTATAAAGTAAAATATAAAATATAAGTAAGTATAAAATATAAAATAAAGTATTAAGAAGTAAGAAGTAAAAAGGGTTGGTGTGCAGTGAAGACATAAAAAGTAGAATAGCCAAGGCGAAGGATGATTTATCACAATTGAAAAAAGTTTTGAAGACTAGGAAAATAAGTCTTGGAACTACTATAGAATATTGGAAACCAAAACATTTGCAATGGCCAGGAATGGCTCTGAAATATAGCACTTTGAGAGGTTGGAAAAGATATCAAATGTTTTCCAGAGGAATGTTCAAAGAGAAGTTTTAGATAATCATTCGACTAACCGTAAGCTGCGTTTTTGATCGCCGTTTTGCTTAAAATCCGTTTTCGATTACCGGCAAGTTCACCGTTGTGCTTATTTCTGTTTTTGTTCGAGCAAAACTCGGAACGGCAACCAGCGATGTCAAAACGTCTACGACGAAAAGCAATTAAAGATCGAACTTTGATTAGAAGGATCTTGGAAGCTCACCTTGGAATAAGCCTGGATTGAATTTAGACAATAAAATGGATAAGTATGAGCTAGAATTATTACACTATAAAAATGGTACTTTAGTAAAAGCTGAAGGTTTGAAGATACTTTTCAGCATGAAAAGTTTTATGTACAAGACAAAAAAAAAGGATTGGCCCTTGACTTCTAGGGAGAGTTAAGGGTAGCTGGTTGATAAGCCTATAGGCTAATTTGAAATTAACCTGTTGTATAAAATAACTTAAATTTCTGCTCAAAAAGAGAAGTAGGACATTGTATCATTAGCCTAATAGAAGATTCAATATACATATGTATTAACTTTGCAATCAATTAAATTTGTATGCATTAGTTTTAAATTTGCCTTATTATAAATATTCTCATCAGTTTAGGGCTTTAGTTTCTGAGCTAACACATAAATTTAACTTGACTCTATCACTTGTTGGAATATTACTCCTGGCCTTCAGCTGAATTATTAAGGTAAGAATTTAGACTAGGCTGGTTTGAATGCTAGATAATGGCTTTTTAGTATCTTGGAAAGTGGTTTGGCTTGCTGAATAAAATTTTAGATTTAGATCTAGAGTCCAACATTGGCATTAATTGAGGGGACACCCCCTTTATTTTATACTGTTAAAAAGTGTCCTTAATTGGTTTACTTTTACTTTTTTTTTTTACTACCAAGTGGGCCACACACACAAAAAAAAACAACAAACACAACATTGAAATTACCACATAATACTAACAAAGCAAAACTAAATATTACCTCTTACAATCAAAATAGGTCCCGATGCATATAGCGTGTTGGGACGACCCAAAAAAGGACACTTCAACTACTAATACACTTCCTTGAAAAAAAAAAAAAAAAAAAAAAAAAAAAAAAAAAAAAAAAAAAAAAAAAAAAAAAAAAAAAAAAAAAAAAAAAAAACTGTACCAAAACTCCTATATTGTTTTGTGTTTTCTGTATAGTGCTAGTTTTCTGTAATCCTACAAACATAGGGAAATATCACAAGCTGGTTTATTTGCCCTAGTTTTACCAATATATATTAGATAGGCTGTGAAATGATAATTTTTGTTTGTTTTAAGTTTCAAATTCGCTCTTTACTTCGCTCGGAAAAACTTTGTTTTTTAAAATAATATGTGCCCGTTTTTAATTTAAATTTAATGTAGAATCAACATTGCAATCCTCATTACTGATTTCAACATTGCCTCCCCTCATTATTGAGGGGAGGCAGCCGTTCTAAAAAAAAAATTTAGAAGCACTTAAGAAAGTAGCTCCAGGAGAGTAGCTTCGACACAAAAGGTTAACTAGGCGGACAGCTTTGCATATCCGGACATATATTAGTGGCAAATTTTGTTAGGTCGACAGAAATGTACCTTTAGGGTTTGGGAGTTATTTTTACCTGTCCCTAAATGGAAAAGCCACTCATTACTTGGAAATGAATCGAAATTTTAAAAAAAAAGGTCATTTCTCGTTTAGGTACGATAAATGGTATTATAGACTGGGTTTATTGAAATGAACTAAAAAAGACCACACCTTTGTCTGCTCCTTAGGCAATAGCCATTTCGAACCTACTGTTTATATACAAATACAGTTGATAAAAATCAAGTAGAGGATTAGTGGCTGCTAGAAAACTAGTAGCTTACTAGAAACTTACCAGAAAACTAGTAAGTTGGCAACTAGTTTCTTACTTGCTTGCACTATTAACAAGTAATTTTTGACTAATATTAACCATTAAAAGAAACTGAGAGACCCCCTATTAAAAAAAAAAACCTAACTGGATCTTTACTTCTTGGGTATTGTGGCAAAGTGTTTTTTAAATATTATGTACAATATATTTAAATTTTATTAAATGTAAACCACGGGCTCTGATGAAGGCTTAATAGATCATACCCATAACTTTTTCAAAATATAAATATATTATATTTGAACAAATATAATTAATAAAAACCTTAGAGAATTAGGGCTACTGGCGATACAACTATAAAAAAACGGCCCTTAACCTCTACCTCTGGGTGGTGTGGAAATAGGTTTTTTTTTTTTAATGTAATATAAGTGCCTATAACATAAATGGATTTATTGCCACCTTTACTAAAATCGAGCCTTCAGTACCCGGATCGGTGCACATTTGGATCTAAACTTGGTGTAGTAGATTAAAAAAATAAATAAGTAAATAAATATTAATACATTTAATCCTCATGGCTAGATGGAGTGAATGTTGATGAAGTGAAGCTCAGTTATACCTTTAATAATGTAAGCTTGAATTTTACAGACGACATCTTGTAATTTTGTTAATTCTGTAACTTGTAAATTTTGTAAATTTTGTTTCGACTTGATTTCGACATCTTGTAAATTTTTTTTCGACTAGAAATTGCTATTGCGCTGTCTTCTCAATAATATATACTATATATAAACAACGAACAAATTGACAAACTTATATTTTTTAACCTGAGGACTCTGGGGAGGCTGATATCCCAAAGACATAATTACTGGACCTTTTAACAATGCTGAACAAAATAGTTTTTTTTAAAATTTTGATCGGATGTGTTTTGCGGGATGATAGGCTTGTGGGAGAGGGGCTGGTCGCCCTCCATTCACTTTTGACTCTTTGAACCGGCACTAGATATTCGATTTCCAATCAAATAAGCCCCATCCGATTCGAAATTTATACGACCATTCATTCCATAAAAACTTATATGCCCAGGGTATAACTTACAAGCATTCCTCCTGGGGTCCAACCTGAAGGCTTTGTTATATGCTCTGTGGACTATTGTGAACAAAATTGCTGTCTCATAACTTTGGTCGGATGAGTTTGGGGAAAAGAGGGTATCACGGAGGGGGGGTTAGTTGCCCTCCATTCCTTTTTGATTCTTAAAAGATAAATATAACTTTAAATTTCCAATCAAATAAGCCTCCTGTAAAGTCCGTACAAACCACCCCTTCCATAAAAATCTTATATGCCCCGGGGCACAACTTACTATCCTTGCCCCCAGACGGGGAGCAATGGTTATCTCAAGATTTCTGTTGGATTCATTTAGGGAAAACAGATCGCAATGGGGGGGGGGGGGTAGTTGTCCTCCGATACATTGACTCTCAAAAAGGGCACTAGAACTTCTGATTTCCGATCCAATTAGCCCCTCTGAATTTTATACGACCACCCTTTGTATAAGAATGTTATATGCCCCGGGCATAACTTACTACCCTTACCCTGAGTGCTGTGGGGGGGGGGTCATTTACAAAGACATAATTACTGGACTTTTCAACTACGCTGAACAAAATGGCTATCTTAAAATTTGGACTGGATGTATTTGGGAAAATGATGGGCGTGGGGGGGGGGGGGGGGGGTCTGGTTTGCCCTCCAATCACTTTAAACTGTTAAAAAGCCACTAGACTTTGCAATTACCAATCGAATAATTCCCTTTTGAAGTTTCTACGACAACGCCTTCTATACAAAGTGCCCTGGTCTAAAACAAAAAAGGGGGTAGCTGCCCTCCGATCACTTTGAATCTTATAAAGGGCCCTAGAACTTCTAATTACCAGTCCAATGAGCCCCCTCCGAAGTTTATAAGACCACCCTTTCAATAGAAACGTTATATGCCCCCAGGGCATAGCTTAAAAACCCTTGGCCTGAAGGCTGTGGGTGTTATCATCCTCAAAGGCATAATTTCCGGACCTTTCAACTACGTTGGACAAAACAACTATGTCAAAATTTTGATTGGGTGCATTTAGGAAAATAATGTGCGTGAAGAGGGCTTGTTGCTCTCCAATCACTTTTGAATATTAAAAAGGGCACTATTCCTTTCAATTTCAAATTGAATGAGCCCATTTTGAAGTTTCTACGACAACTCTTTCTATACGAACTGTCCTGCTCTAGAAAGAAAAAAAAAATACATTGTGCCCACATCGCTCTTTACTTAGGCCGCGCTATTGTGCTGCCTATGATAATTAATTAAAGTGAGTTCGCAATTATAACCCTCAAATTATGGAATCAATCTATTTGTCTTTTGTTGCGTATCTCATTTTTTTTTTATAAAATAGCCTCACCTTACCCCTCAATTCACTCTCCCACCTTTTCTATCTTCTCTTCTTAATTTAATTTGATTTAACTAAAATAAGTTCAAAATGTATTCCCCAGATTTAGACTTTTATTACAATCAAAGTTACCAGCATTAATTCAATCTTTTTGTCTTTTGTTGCGTATCTCCTTTGTTTCTATGAATAACCTCACCTTACCCCTCAGTTCACTCTCCCACCTTTTCTATCTTCTCTTCTTAATTTAATTTTTATTTAACTAAAATAAGTTCAAAATGCACTCCCCAGATTTAAACTTTTATTACAATCAAAGTTACCAGCATTGATTCAATCCGCAGACCTTTTTCTTTAAAAAAAAAGGCAAAAAACGAGACACTTATACAACCACAATGCCACGGGTACGAAGACCAGAATGTAAGAATAATTGGATTACACAGGGCAGCCAGTGTTTTATGGTGGCCAAAAATGGGAAATATTCATATTTATATCGATGCCCTATCATCACCTATTTATTAAACAGAACACATATCCTCCATAGCCATTGATGGTGCCATAAGGCGTCACATCAACGTTAAAATTGAAGGGTCATCTTTACAGGGATAGGTAGTAGGCCTTTCGTCGCGCCTTGCAGCAGCGAGAATCAACCCCAGGTCCGGTACTGCCAAGCAGACCATCATTTCACTGTGCTACCACACCGGTTACCTATTTATTATCTTCTAAAAATGGGTGCAATATATATGAAAGTGATTGGAGGGCAATCGACCCTTCTCCCACGCTAGGTGTTTCCCCGAACATTCCTTAGCCCTCCGGTTATGGGATTAAAATATTGGGCAGCCGCTTTGTTCAGATATGTCAGAATCAAACAGTTCGTGGTAACGAACTGCAAGTAAGGAGCGAACCGGCTCAATGGTAACTGAAACTCTATAAAACGGAATTTTGATACCAATAGATACATCAAAAGAATCAGATTTTAATGCTGATTTCAATTATATAAGTTTCATCAAGTTTAATCTTACCCATCAAAAGTTACGCGCCTGAGAAAATTTGGCTCACTTTTGAAAAAAGGGGGAGAGACCCCCTAAAAGTTGTAGAACCTTAATGAAAATCGCGCCATCATATTCAGCTTATAAGAGAACCCTACTGTAGAGGTTTCAAGCACCTATCTACAAAAATGTGGAATTTGCATTTTTTGCCAGAAGAAAGATCACGGATGCGTGTTTTATTTGTTTTTTTTTTGTTTTTTGTTTGTTTTTTCCCCCAGGGGTGATCGTAACGACCCAGTAGTCCTAGAATATCCTGGAAGGGCTCATTCGAACGAAAATTAAAAGTACTAGCGCCTTTTTTAAGTGACCAAAAAAATAGAGGGCAACTAGGCCCCCTCCCACGCTCATTTTTCCCCAAAGTCACCCGATCAAAATTTTGAGATAGCCCTTCTGTTCAGCATGATCGAAAATCTGA
>CM051272.1:54073863-54098863 GCA_027921565.1 Artemia sinica
AGTAAATTTGTATCAATAATTATTTTTAAGACATTCCTTTCAAATGTGTAGAAAATCAGTTTTTTAACCATTTATTGATCTTGAACTCAAAGATTGCTTCATCAGTCTTAAAGATTGCTTGAAAAATCACCAATATTTATTTAAAATGTTTTATTTGGGTGCCATTTGCTATTTAAAACAATAAAATCAATAGGAATAGTTTCACAGGCAGCGCAATAGCGCTGCCTAAGTAAGAACGATGTTGCCACAATGTATTATTTTTTTTCCCTCCATACCCGGGCACTTCGTATCGAAGAAGTTCTCGTAGGAACTTCAAAAAGGGCTCACTTGATTGGAAATTGAAGTGGCTAGTGCCCTTTTTAATAGTCAAAAGTGTTCGGAGGGCAACTAGCCCCCCCCCCACGCCCATCATTCCCCCAAACAAATCCAATCAAAATTTTGAGATAGCCATTTTGTTCAGCGTAGCTGATTTCCAGATAGAAAATATATTTTTGAGGAGGACACTCCCCCACAACCTCGGCGCAAGGGTTTTCAGTTATGCCCTGGGGGCATATAAGTTTTTATAGAAGGCGTTGTCGTAGAAACTTCAAAAAAGGCTCATTCGATTGGAAATTCAAAGGTCAAGTGCCCTTTTTAATAGTCGAAAGTGATTGGAGGGCAACTAACTCCCCCCCCACACGCCCATCATTCCCCCAAACACATCCAATCAAAATTTTGAGATAGCCAATTTGTTCAGCGTAGTTGATTTCCAAAATAAAAAATATGTTTTTAAGGGGGAAACTCCCCCCACAACCCTCGGGGCAAGGGTTTTAAGTTATACATCGGGGGCATATAAGGTTTTTATAGATGGCGTTGTCGTAGAAACTTCAAAAAAGGCTCATTCGATTGGAAATTCAAAGGGCTAGTGCCCTTTTTAATAGTCGACAGTGAGTGGAGGGCAACTAGCCCCCCCAGGGCAACTAGCCCTCCCCACGCCCATCATTTCCCCAAACACATCCAATCAAAATTTTGAGATGACCATTTTGTTCAGCACAGTTGATTTCCAGATAGAAATTATTTTTTTGAGCAGGATGTTTTTGAGGAGAACACTCCCCCACAACCCTCGGGGCAAGGGTTTTAAGTTATGTTCTGAGGGCATGTAAGAACGATGTTGGCACAATGCATCATTTATTATTTTTTTCCTTTAGAGCAAGGCACTTCGTATCGAAGAAGTTGTCGTAGAAACTTCGAAAAGGGCTCATTCAACAGGAAATTGGAGTGGCTTGTGCCCTTTTTAATAGTCGAAAGTGATTGGAAGGCAACTAACACCCCTTACACGCCCACTATTTCCCGAAACACATCCAATAAAAATTGTGTGATAGCCATTTTGTTCAGCGTAGTTGATTTTCAGATAGAAAATTATATTTTTGATGAGGACACTCCCCCACAGCCTTCAAGGTAAGGGTTGTAAGTTATAACGTGGGGACATATAAGGTTTTTATAGAAGGTGTTGTCGTAGAAACTTCAAAAAAGGCTCATTCGATTGGAAATTCAAAGGTCAAGTGCCCTTTTTAATAGTCGAAAGTGATTGGAGGGCAACTAACCCCACTCCCCCCCCCCACACGCCCATCATTCCCCCAAACACATCCAATCAAAATTTTGAGATAGCCAATTTGTTCAGCGTAGTTGATTTCCAAATAAAAAATATGTTTTTAAGGGGGAAACTCCCCGACAACCCTCGGGGCAAGGGTTTTAAGTTATACATCGGGGGCATATAAGGTTTTTTATAGATGGCGTTGTCGTAGAAACTTCAAAAAAGGCTCATTCGATTGGAAATTCAAAGGGCTAGTGCCCTTTTTAATAGTCGACAGTGAGTGGAGGGCAAGAAATTATTTTTTTTGAGCAGCATGTTTTTGAGCAGGAATGAGAACACTCCCCCACAACCCTCGGGGCAAGGGTTTTAAGTTATGTTCTGAGGGCATGTAAGAACGATGTTGGCACAATGCATCATTTATTATTTTTTTCCTTTAGAGCAAGGCACTTCGTATCGAAGAAGTTGTCGTAGAAACTTCGAAAAGGGCTCATTCAACAGGAAATTGGAGTGGCTTGTGCCCTTTTTACATAGTCGAAAGTGATTGGAAGGCAACTAACACCCTTACACGCCCACTATTTCCCGAAACACATCCAATAAAAAATTGTGTGATAGCCATTTTGTTCAGCGTAGTTGATTTTCAGATAGAAATTATATTTTTGATGAGGACACTCCCCCACAGCCTTCAAGGTAAGGGTTGTAAGTTATAACGTGGGGACATATAAGGTTTTTATAGAAGGTGTTGTCGTAGAAACTTCAAAAAAGGCTCATTCGATTGGAAATTCAAAGGGCTAGTGCCCTTTTTTCATAGTCGAAAGTGATTGGAGGGCAACTATCCCCCCCCATGCCCATCACTCCCCCAAACACATCCAATCAAAATTTTGAGATAACCATTTTGTTCGGCACAGTTGATTTCCAGATAGAAATTATTTTTTTGAGCAGGACTCCCCCACAGCCACAGCCTTCAGGGAAGAAACTCCCCCACAGCCTTCAGGGCAAGGGTTGTAAGTTATGCCCTGGGGGCATATAAGGTTTTTATAGAAGGTGTTGTCGTAGAAACTTCAAAAAAGGCTCATTCGATTGGAAAATCAAAGGGCTAGTGCCCTTTTTAATAGTCGAAAGTGATTGGAGGACAAATAACCCCCCTCTCACGCCCGCCTTTTCCCAAATATATCCAATCAAAGTTTTGAGATAGCCATTTTATTCAACGTAGGTTAAGTTTTGTAAATTAGGTCTTTGAGGATGACAACCCCCTCACAGCCATCAGGACAAGGGTTGTAATTTAAGCCCTGGGAGAAATAAAGTTTTTATAGAACGCGTTGTCGTAGAAACTTCAAAAAGGACTCATTCGATTAGAAATTGAAATGGCTAGTGCCCTTTTTAATAGTCGAAAGTAATTGGAAGGCAACTAACACCCCTTCCACGCCCACCATTTCCCCAAACACATCCAATCAAAATTTTGAGATAGCCATTTTGTTTGACGCAGTTAAAGTTCAGGAAATTATACCTTTGAGCAGGACACTCCCCCAACAGTCTTCAGGGCAAGGGTTATAAGCTATGCCCTGGGGGCATATAAGTTTTATTGAAATCTTTGTCGTAGAAACTTGAAAAAGGGCTCATTCAATTGGAAATTCAAAGGTCTAGTGCCCTTTTTAACAGTCGATAATGATTTGAGGGCAACTAGCCCCCCTCTCTCTCCCACCTTTTCCCAAACACATCCAATCAAAATTTTTTTAGATAGCCATTTTGTTCAGTGTTGTGGATTTTCCAAATAGAAATTATGGTTTTGAGGAGGACAGTCCCCACAGCCCTCAGGGCAAAAGTTGTAAGTTATGCCCTGGGGACATATAAGGTTTATAGAATGCGTCGTCGTAGAAACCTCAAAAAGGGCTCATTCGATTGGAAATTGAAATGGCTAGTGCCCTTTTTAATAGTCTAAAGTGATTGGAAGGCAACTAACACCCCTTCCACGCCCACCATTTCCCCAAACATATCCAATCAAAATTATTTCTTAAAATATAAATGTTTTTACTTTGATAACTTTAATAAATCAAATAATATTAACATTTTGATTACTAAATATCAGTATATGTATATTAAACTACAATGCACATTCATTTGCATTTTTTTCAGTAAAGTGCAAATTATGTTCTGGCCTTGGGAAGGCATAGGGGTTTTGAGCCCAACTTCTGTTAATTTCTGCTCGTTTCGAGTTTGACTCGGTTATTTATTGTAATTTCTGTTCGTTTTGGGTTTCATTTATTTATCGATGCTGATTTGTGGTAGTTTCACGCTTGGTAGATTAATTGATTTTATTTTTGCTCATTTTTATTTAATGGAGTTCTTTACTTTTCTTTGAAAAACTTATTTTGTGGAAAAAGTTTTTTTAATTAATTAACAAAAAATATCATATTTAATAAGTAATTTCTTTGAAAGTCAAAAATATAATTATTTTATGAACAATTTTTATTTTTCCTTTAATCTTGATTACTTTTGTGACTTTTTTTACTTTTCGTTGTTGATGTTTCGACAGATTAAAATAACGCTGTTCAAAATACTGATCGTTTTCAGTAAAGAACAAATGACCACTAAGCCTTTTAGAGGGTTTAGGAGAAAGGAAGAGGATAGCGCCACTCATATTTGGTAATTCTTATTTGGAAACCCCGATGACCTTGCGTCAGTATTTTGTTGTTGCGTTGGTATTGATATCGTAACCAATTAAAACACTCTGCTCGAAATAAATAACGTTTTCAGTAAAGCGCAAAATGATGCTCTGGCCTTTGATAATACTTCTTTGATAATACTTCCAACAATACTTTCTTTTAATACTTCCAACAATACTTCTTTCGATTCAAAGACGCACGTGACAAGTTAACCCGTCCTGAACAAGCAGGCTTCAGACCAGGCAGAGGCTGTCAAGAACAGATATTGACGATTCGCCTCATCCTTCAGCAGTACAGCAGGTTTCATCTACCCCTTCTCATCGCCTTTATTGACTTTGCAGCTGCCTTCGACTCTCTCATCAGAGAGGAGCTATGGAGAATTATGGCTGAAGACGGTGCGCCACAGGAGATCATTGAGATACTCCGAAGTGCATATAAGGACACTGAGACTTGCGTCCGTGTTTCCGGCAATGACACCCCCTAAGTTTCCAGTGGAGTTTGGGGTAAAGCAGGGATGCCCCCTTTCGCCTATATTATTCAACTACGCGATAGACTGGATCATGTATAATGCAATGAGAAACCACAGCGGAATAGTCTTCGGACAAATAGCTGGTTTCCTCCAGCCCCTGACAGATCTGGACTTCGCAGACGACGTTGTTGAGCTGGAAACTACCGCCGACAGCTTACAAGGCATGATCGACGATACCTATGAGGTCTCAAAGCGCATCGGACTGGCCATCAGCGGCGCAAAGACTAAAGTATTGGCTCTCAACCAACCTGCTCCTTGCCAAGTTACCCTCTACGGTGAGCCAATAGAAAGCGTTGAGGAATTCAAGTATCTTGGCTCTATCATAACACCAGATGGCGGAGCTGAAAGGGATATCTCTGCCCGCATAGCAAAAGCCTGGGGAGTGTTTACACTAGTCTGAAAAAAGCATTATGGACCAGACGGGAGATCTCAACCAAAACAAAAGTTAGAATCTATGGTGCAACTGTTCGAGCAGTACTACTGTATGCTTGCGAGACATGGCCGATCAAGACTGAAGATGCGAGAACTTTGGATGTGTTCGACCACCGCTGCCTTCGTTACATCCTCCGCATTAAGAGATGGGACAGGATTTCCAATGGTGAAGTAAGGAGTCGCTGTGGCCAATCAGAAGAGCTATCGCTTATCATTAAAAGACGTCGCCTGAAACTCCTCGGCCACAAATTGCGCCGTCCCGAAGGCACGATATGTCGAGACGTCCTTGTCTGCGAACCAGCCCCCTCCTGGAAACGTAAACCAGGAGGACAAAAGAAGAACCTGTGGCAAACATTCAAGGAGGACTTGGAACCGTGGGGAGGATTCAGGAGACACGGTCGGAGATGGGACAAATACTGGCTGAAGATCGCCGGAGAAGCTGCAGCCGACAGGTCCATGTGGTCGTCGGAAGTCATCCCAAGATCCTTTGGTGCCGGGCAGGACAGTTCATCGTCTGGTTCCCGCCGAAAGTAAAAGTAAAGTAAAGTAAGTATAAGGAAGGAGGCTTTGAGTAGATTGGGGTGGAGGAGGGGCGTCCGTAGCTGTGTTGGCCTCAGGCGGCTTCGTGTTGCAGTTAGTTGTTAGTAGTAGTAGTAGTAGTAGTATTGTTTGGGAATTGTTCCTGGCTCAGACTAGGGCCATACCCAGGATTTTTAATACGGGAGGGGGGGGGGGGGGTTCTTATGGGGGCGGGAGATTTTACCCAACAGCTTTAAAACACACATCAGAAATTTGTTTATATCCAATTTTGTTACGTTTTTTACGAGTTGGACAAAGATTTTTTTTGTGCCAATTTTATACGCCATTGCCTAGAATTGGTCCTGCTCAGATCAGTGCCGTATCCAGGACTTTATTCCGGGCAGGATATTTTGGGAGGAGAGGGGAGGAGCAAAGTAAAACTTTTACAAACCCATCAGAAATTTGTATATATGCATTTTTTGTTACGTTTTTACAAGTCGGACAAGGATTTTTTTTGTGGGGGGGGGAGGGGGATTCAAATCACTAACCCTCCTTAGATATGGCGTTTTTCGGATCACATTCTGTGATTTTGGAACTTTGAAAGTCCAAGGCTGCATTTTATGAATGGAGGATATTTTGCGAATTTTTCAAACCAAAGGCCGATTAAGGTGTCAATCTTCCTCCCTGTGATAGTATTTCTGGTTTCTAAGTGCCCATGGAAAAGCTAAATAATTTCTATTTAAATGTTGGTTGTTTTTTTAACACACGCCCGCTTTCAATTTTTTTTTGTTTTGTTTTAGCGGAGGGGAAGGGTAAATTTCAGGGAATGGAAGGCAGCTTTTGGAGGACTAACTTTATGTCACTTGTGGAAATTGTTTTCTTGAACTCAGGTTGGGTTTCAAATCAAATCTTGACGTTTTCAGAGAAAGAAACAATTTCAATTTATTCCCTTTTTGGGGGGAGAGGGGGATTCGTTTCACGAGCAAAGGTAGAGCCTGCAGAGAACTCTCACAGGATAAAATTGTAAATATTCACAAACAAAAGGCTAAAATTGTCCTTAGAACTTAGGATCAAATGAGAATAGGACCAAAGACCCCCACAGCCCTCCCCAAACGGCAAGCAAGTTCATAAACAAACTATGAAAAACGTGAATTACAGGAGAGTAAACATTTGTCATACTCTTTAAAGCGAGGTGGCTTTTTTCCTGAATTAGGAAGATTATTGCAGGGAGGGGGGCATGTCTTCAGGCTGCTTATGAGTTTTTTTCTTCTTTTACAGAACCCAAAAATCGGATTAATATCATCAAATTAAATTTAAACGTTTTAAGCAGACATACTTGTATAGTTTTTTCGAAAAGAATAGGGGGAGATTCATCCGGACTTAGAGTGATTCAAAGTCCTCCTCACCCTTCTAAACTGATATCTCTGTTATTAAACAACTATAAAAATACGCGGCTTATAGTAAAGCAGACCTTTTTCATACTCACTGAAACGAGGGGGCTTCTTCTTCAGTCTGGGAGATTGTTCCTGGGGCTGGGGGGTTTTTATAAGCTGCTTAAGGGTTCATACCTTTCTACGGGACCCAAGAAAAGTCTAGAAATATCAAATTAAATCTCAACATTTCTTAACACACATGCAATTTGTATTCTTCCAGGGAGATGGTCTTCTGAGCTCAGAGTATTTTCAATACCCTGCTTGCATTCCCAAAGTGATATCCGTGTTTCTTTAACAAACTATAAAAAAACCTGGGCTTATAAGAAAATACACCTTTTTCATGCTGATTGAAACAAGCTGGCTCCATCTTGAATTAGGCAGATTGTTTCCGTGGGGGGTACGGCGTCAGGTTGCTTATAGGTTTATACTAATTTTCCAAGTTGTTTGACAGAAAATCGGATTAATAATATGATAGCGAAATAGACAAAGTGGGACTTGACCGGAAGTATGTTTCAATGCCGAAATCTGAGTAAGTTCTTTTAATGGCTGAAGACACTCAATGGGATTAATAATTTAACTAAAACCCCCTATGGAAACAATCACTAGGCTATTTGAATTATTATGTGATATAATTTTTTTTCAGAACACAATGGACACTATTATTTTAATAAATATAATCTGTACGCGGTCTTAGGGCTTGCTTTTTGTTGATAATGAATTATGCGTACGGCCACATGAATTGGCCACAAGGCCACACAAATGGTCACAGAGTGAATGAAGGCTCAAACCGTATTAGTACAACCACGTATTCAAGAATAAACTTATTATAATTCACTTATACTATTGATATTCCAGCGAGTTTTTTTTTTTTATCAAATAGTTCGTGGTAACGAACTGTAAGTAAGGAGCGACGCGGCTCAACAGTAACCGAAATTCTGAAACACAGATAATATCTATAGATATATCAAAAGAATCGTCTTAATATGCTGAATCTAAATAGTTGAGATCCATTAAGTTTAGTGTTACCTGTCAAAGGCTACGAGCCCGAGAAAATTTGCCTGATTTTCCAAACAGGGGGGAAACACCCACTAAAAGCCAAAGAATCTTAATGAAAATCACACCATCAGATTCAATGTATCAGAAAACCCTACTTTCGGGGTTTTAAGCTCCTATATGCAAAAATATGGTATTCTGTATTTTTTGGCAGAAGAATAATCCCGGGTGCGTTTTATTTTATTTTTCCAGGGGTTATCGTATGTAACCAGTCGTCCTAGAACATCGATAGAGGGCTCGTTCGAATGGAAATTAAGAGTTCTAGTGCCCTTTTTAAGTGACCAAAAAGATTAGAGAGCAACTAGCCCCCCTCCAACGCCCCTTTTTTCCTCAAATCGCCTGATTAAAATTTGAGATGACCATTTTGTTCAGCATAGTTGAAAGGTCTGAAAACTGAGCCTTTGGAGATAACATGACCCCCCACAGCCCCTGGAGAAGAGTCTTTAAATTATGAAACTCGCCTGTTGTTTATGTATAGTATTTGTTATTGGGAAGTTTGTGTACATTTTAGGGTGGAGGAGGGGTGGTGAATTTTCTGCTTTTAGGATTTTATACGGGGAAAATTGTTCCATGGCGAGGAAAGTGTCCAAGGATGAGCTTTTCAGGGTAAATTTTACACTGGGAGAATTTTCTGTAAGAAATTATTTTTATTTGTCTAACGTTTCTCTTTGCCGACTCAATTTTACGTGTGGAGATGTTAAGGATAATTGTCAGGGGTAAATTCTCACCGGGTTGAATTGTCTTGAAGATTTTTCCATGGCGAGGGGAATTTTTTCGTGGAGGTGGAGCCGTATTTCGTGGTATTAGGTTGTCGTTAAAATCGAATACTGTCCCAATTCCTTTAATAACGACTCCTGAAACACATGGGTCGTTTAATTAGAACAATAAAAAGATTTTTTTGTAAGTACTAAATATTTTAGCATAAAGAGTGAATTGTTGAGAAGGGGGCAATCCCCTCATATATGTAATATTTTCTTTTCATTTTAAGTTTTGATGTTGATCCTTACTTTAAGTTGAAAATTGTTTTTATTTAATTTCTGATTGTTTTTTAAATAATGCCGGAAAATACGGCTCCCCTCTATGGAAAATTTCTTCCCCCAAGAAAAATTCCCCCATAGAATGTTTTCAAATAAAATACCACCTCTTTCCAAATAAAATACCCCCTCCCTCCAGAACATCTCCATATGGAAAACTATAAAATACAAGTTCAAAATAGGGATAAAATCCTTTTTAATAGACAGTGTATAATAAATTTCACAAAAAATACCAGATATTTCGGTCACATATACAGTGACCGTCATCAGTAGTAAAACTTTGAGTTTCAGTTTTACTACTGATGACGATCACTGTATATGTGACCGAAATATCTGGTATTTTTTTGTGAAATTTATTATACACTGTCTATTAAAAAGGATTTTATCCCTATTTTGAAATTTTATTTTATCGTCATGGAAAGGCAGTGTGGTCTCCGAAATTATCTATATAAAAACTGAGTCGGCAAAGAGAAAGTAAGACAAATAAAAATAATTTCGTATAAGAATTCTGATAAATTACCCAGTAAAAAAATTTCCTTGGAAACGTCACCCCCCGGAAACTTCCCTCCCCACGGAAAATTCTCCCTGTGGAAAATCCCCACATCAGAAAATTCACCCTCCCCCCCCTGAAAACTGTCTGTATACTTACCAATAACAAATGCTATTCGTAAACAATGGGCAAGTTTTATTACTTACAGACCTTTCCCCAGGGGCTGTGGGGGGGATGTTATACCCAAAGGCAGAGTTAATGGACTTTTTAACTATGATGAACAAAATAGCTATCTCAAAATTTAGAAAATTTTGATCAGTCTACTTTGAGAAAAAGGAGGATGGGAGGAGGGCCAGCTGCCCTCCAATCTTTTTAGTCACTTAAAAAGGGCACTATAACTTTTTATTTCCGTATGAGTCATTTCCCGATATTCTAAGACTATTGCTTCGATGCGATCATCCCTGGAAAAAAATAAACAAATAAACACGCATCCGTAATCTTTCTTCAGGCGATTAATACCGCATTTTTGCAGATGGGAGCTTGAAATTTCTGCAATTGGGTTTTAGGATACACAGAATTTGATGGTGTGATTTTTATTAAGATTCCTTGGTTTTGAATTGATGTTTTCCCAATTTTTCAAAAAATAAGGCAAATTTTCTCTGGCTTGTAGGTTTTGATGGGAAACCCTAAAATTAATGAATCTTATATATTTGGAATCATCATAATAAGTGAAATATTTTGGTACATCTACTATTATCACAATTCCGCTTTTGAGAGTTCAGGGTACTATTGATACGTTTCACTCCTTACTTACAGTTCGTTACCACGAACTGTTTGATAAAAATCTTATTCTCTTATATTTTGTTTTGACCGCTTCTTTGTATAAATAAATACATTTTGAGCTCATTTATTGAAAAAGGGTCCGGGTCGTTGTTAAGAAAAAAGGAAAAAAGACGTAAATACAACCAGATTTGATTCCAGTTGAGAAAACCTTGGTTTTGAAACTTTTGTTGAGGTGTGTTCACGGCCTTAATTATTTATTGATCATTTATTATTGATTAAATGCTATGTTGTAGTTTGGATTATTTGTTCAATTATAAATTCGTTTGATTATGAGAAAATATTGACATTTTGTTATCACTCATCACAGAGGTACACATGTTCATCTGTTAAAGGAGGTAGGGAATCAAAAGTATTAGAATCTTAGAATCCTAGAATCTTATTAGTAGAATCTATTATTTTTAAATCCTTTGTACAAGAATGTCCTCATCTCTGACTAATTAGTCAGAGTTTACTCTGACTAATTATTTATTTTAAAAAGTTGTAATATTTCATATCCTTAAAGTGATTTAGACAATGAAAATGTTCCTTCCTTTGACAGACTATTTTAGTCTGTCTGAAATCCAGGTGTTAGTTTCAAGTCAATCGCTCATTAAGCCTCCTTCTAATATCCTTTTTCAACATCAAGAAGAATGCTTTCAATTGAAATTTGATTGCATAAGGATCCCTCAGACCTTGAGGAGAAAAGCCACTAAAGTGTACTTCCACTTTTCCACAATGTCTTTGAGTATTAACGCCTTGAACCCCTCAAGCAAGAATCATTAGAGATCCCTCTCGTGGAATTAGAATTGGTAAGTCACCCGGCCTTCTCTCAAAATGCCTCTTAAAGATGAAATCAGTCGATTTGCTATGAATAGGTGCCTGGAAACCATTGAAAGGGTGATATTAGGCGATTAGCTCTCTTATGAGTACAAATACCAACGTTTATTAGAAACGATTTATTAACACTTAGTTGCTGGATAGAGCTACGAGATGAGGGGGTCGGTTATTCTTTAAAAAGTAATCTAGTAGAAATGCTGTAATTGGCTGGTTGCCAAGATGCTAAGCTTTCTAATTTTCCTCTTGACAAATTTCAAGCATAAGAAATTCCAATTAAACAATTGTTTAGTCTGGTATTCAGGGGCTATTTGCAATAGAAACAGAGCATAAATGTAAAAAAAAAAACATTAAACCCCCCCAGAAATACTTTGGGTCCAGCATGCAAAGGCGCAGGGTAGGGGGCTTCAAGCCATATCCCCATTGAAAAACCCCCTCGAGAATATTATAAATTGTCATACAATTTCTGATATGTTCTATATAATTTGTGAACTTTTTAGTTTTTTAACATTTGTTCTTGAATGTTGAGCGCTCTCCAAAATATATCTCCATGTAAGTGATTGGACCAAAGAGAGTTCTATTGTTCAAAGTTGCAACATTTACTGTTGCTGCATTTAGAGTAGCGACAGTTTTTTTGTTATGCAACATTTACTATAAAACAGTTTTTCTTTTCTCACTACATAAACTATTATGAACTGCTGAGGGGATATTGAGCTAACTCCAAACACACTATAAAAAAACAGGTTGTCTAAAGAGTGAATCTGTAATGAGTCTAAGCTTTCCTCCCATAAAATCCTCCCCACGCAAAATTTATCCCGATTATTCCCTCTCCCATTTTCCTCAAACGCATCCGATCAAAATTTTGAAATAGCCATTTTGTTTAAAATAGTCTAAAGGTCAAATAGCCATGCCTCCAGGTTCGACAGCTCCTTTTACAACCCCCGGGGCAAGGGATGTAAACTATGCAAGTTACCCATTGTTAAGATATACGGTTTTATTGGAAGGGTGATCGTATAAACTCTGAAGGGGGGCAGTAGCCTTAAAGGGTGCATTCGGCCGTGAAAATTAAAAGTGCAACATACACCTTTTTTGTAGCCTTTCAGGAGAGCCAAAAAAACAGAGAAAAGTTTGTCGGCTGTGGTCACTCTGATGGATGAGGCTAATAGAGATAAATGGAACATTGTCTAAAGCAGCTTTTTATGTTTTTTTCAGTGGTATAAATTAAATTCAAGTATTCCGGACAAACTCAAAATTTTATGGGATATGTCTTCTTTTTCCTATAGATATAATAATCCTCTTCTGTCCAAATTATTCTGAGCGAAGTCAAAATTAATCCATTTTTCAGCGCATGTCTCCTTTTTCCTTGACAAAAAGGAGACAAATGCCAGGTCCCCATACTATAGCTCCACAAGATTATCCTCTCCTGTCAAAACTGGCGCATGTCTCTTTTTCATCTTTGTAACGGCACAAGATAGGACAATCCTGACTGCACCATTCGATTCCTCGTGCTGAGTTTACCCACGACGCATACATAACTCATTTTCGACCAAAATGACATACGTCACACTTTTAATTATCACAGCCAAGTTAACTATGGGACAGTTGTTATCCCCTGGACTCTCCTCAAAATAGAAATGGTGAATCTATCCGACAATGATATTGTTTGCACTTGTAGGTGTCAGGGGTAAATAGGGGTTCTCCAGTTCGTTTTGAACCTTGCTAAAAACTGAGAGAAATTTATAGCTTTCTTTATAAAAGCGATTAGTTATTTCATATTTTCATTTAATTTACATTAAAATTTGAATTTCCCATCCGCCCTTCAAATAAATAATAAGTAGAAAACTCCTCTCGCCCCTCTCCCCACGTGCAGGTGTAATTGCATGACACCTATCATGGTTGCAGCGGTAGCTGTAACCTAGTAAAGAGCGAACCACAGCCCATAGTAACCAGAAGTTAAAAAACGCGTTTTGAAAAAAAAAAAAACTGCCTAGTGAAAAAAATTACCATCTGACACAGATTCATGGATGGTGACTACTATTTCGGTTTGTCTTAATAGTAAAAGTTTATTGCGAAAATTAGTTATTGGGGATTTCCTAAAAAACCTAAAACCCCTTGAAAATGGCGTCAGATCACAATGAAAAAAATTATACCATTGGAATTAGCATGTTCGAGAACCTTGAATAGGAAAATTACAGTTCCCCTCCTTGAACAACAGGGATAATCACTTTTTTGCATAGGTAGCACTGATTTGTCTCCTGTTTCTTTTGTTGTTTTTTTTTTTCTTTTTTCACTAGGGCTAGTGAATGACCAGAACATCATAGAGAGATGTTTAATGGCTCATTGGAACGGAAATTAAATTTGCTAGTGCCTTTTTTGAGTGACCGAAAAGATTGGAGGGCAACTAGTCCCCCTCCCTAATGGCCCCCTCCCCCCAAAGGCGTCCTATAAAAATTTCCAGATAGCCATTTTATTTAACATAGTTCAAAGGTTCAAAAAATATAATTTGATGATGATATGACCCTCCATAGTCCCTGGGGAGGGCTGTACGTGGTATCGGGCGTATCGGTATCGCACGTATCGGTAGCGAACCAAGGCCCATAGCAACCAAAAGTTAAGAAATTCTTTTTGAGAAAAACTTCCTTGTGAAAAAAAAAATTGTCATCTTATACTGACTCAGGAATGGTATCTATTATTTCCGTTCGTCTTAAAAGTAAAAGTTTATTGCGAAAAGAAATTTATGGTGATTTAAAAAAAAGCCTCATACCCCTTGAAAATGGCGTCAGATCAAAATGAAAAGTATACCATTGGAATCAGCATGGTCGAAAGTCTCATACAGGGAAATTACAGTTCCCCTCCTTGAACACCAAGAAAAATCGCTTTTTTTTTGCATCGGTAGCACTGATCTGTCTCCTGTTTTTTTTTGTTGTTTTTTTTTTTAAATATTTTTACCAGGCCTAGCGGGCTACCAGAACATCATAAAGAGATCCTTAATAGCTCATTCAAAAGCTATTTCTTATATCTACGTTATTTGTATAAACTCCACCACCTGAAAGTGCCATATGGCCCTAAAATGGCACTTTTTGTGCCATTTCTCAAGTGGTGGCTTTAGCCGGCTACCAGAAAATCGTAGACAGATTTTTTATAGCGCATATGAAAGATATTGCTCATATTTATGTTCTTCCTATAAACTTCACCCTGTATAGGTTCCAAATGGTACTAAAAACGACACTTTTGGTGCCATGTCTCAAGTGGAAAAGCTGAGGCTATCGGGCTAGCAGAACTTATAAGAGTTATGTTTAATGGCTCATTTGAAAGCTATTGCTAATATCAACGTGCTTTTTTTTTTTATCAATTCTACCATTCGCAAATCCGATATAGCACTGAAAACAGCACTTTGGTGCCACTTCTTAAGTGAAAAGCTCTGAAGTACAAAACAAGCACTATTGTAATAGTTATGTTCAGAGCCCTTAACTGGAGGTTTATAAGAGCCCCTCCCGCACCCTCCCCTCCTAAACCCCTTAGTAAGTTTCATAAATCGTCTGCTCACCAGTAAGCTACTAAAACATTAGCAGGATACCACACCCATCGTAGATAGATGTGTAATGGCTCAAATATAAACTATTGCTAATATTAACAAGGTTTTTACAAATTCTACTATCTATTAGATTTCACAGATTTTAATGTGAACTAGTTTCTTGGGAAAATTTGTAATGAATTCTTTGTCATGGTTGAAGCATTAGCTGCAACCTAGTAAAGAGCAAACCACAGCCCATAGTAACTAAAAGTTAAAAAAACGTTAAAAACGTCTTATTTCTTCTTTTTTTTCCAGGCCTAGCAGGTTACTAGAACATCGTAGAGAGATGCTTAAGAGCTCATTCAAAAGCTATTTCTCGTATGTACGTGGCTTTTATAAATCCGCCATCCTCAAGTGCCATATGGCACGAAAAAGGGCAATTTTTATGCCATTTTTCAAGGGGTGGGGCTAGCAGGCTACCAGAACATCTTAGATAGATTTTTGATAGCTCATATAAAAAATATTGCCCATATTTATGTTCTTCCTTTAAATTCCACCATCTGCAAGTTTCAAATGACACTAGAAACGGAACTTTTTGTTCCATGTATCAAGTGGAAAAGCTGGGGCTAGTGGGCTACCAGAACTTCTTAGAGTGATGTTTTACGGCTCATTTGAAAACTTTTGCTCATATCTACGTGCTTTTATCAACTCGACAATTCGTAAGTAAGATATAGCACTGAAAACAGCACTTTTTGTGCCACTTCTTAAGTGGAAAATCTTGAAAGCATAAAAAGGTATAATTGTAATAATTATAAAAAAAAACTCTTAACTGGAGGTTTGCAAGAACACCTCTCGCATGTTCCTCCTCCAGGCCCCCTTAATAAGCTACGCAATTAGAGTCCTACATACACCAGTATATTAAATTAGATTATTACATGCGTGGTTCTGTTCTTACAGCACTGGACTTCAAATTTAATTATCATGAGTTTGATTCGCGCTTGTATTTTTTTTCAATCATGGTTTGTCCCTTCTTATAGATTTTACTTTTCAGATAATCCACTACTTTTGCAAATGTGATGCAATCATCTTTTAAAGCATATCCCGGGAAGGCTCATTTTAAAGCTATTACTTATATCTACGTGCTTTTTTCTTATCAATTTTACCATCCATAAGTGCCGTATAGCACTAAAAAAGGCACTTTTGATGCCACTTCTTAAGTGGAACAGTACCTTCAAACTTCACTCTGCAATGAAGCCTGTGTGCTAGTTCTAATGGCGGTGATTGGGGGAAGGGACGTTCTTGTACCCTTAGTTTTTTTACTCCTGCCTGGGTTTTGAAAAACACCTTTTTTTGGGTCATTTCATTGAAAAAGGCACTTTTTCGTTTGAAAAAAAAATGGGGGAAGCAACCGAAAGTGCACTTTATGGGAATATGCTATCAAGTCAAATTTATAAAAAGCGATTAGGCATAAATATAAGCTTTTAAATGAGCCCTTAAACAGCTCCATAAATTTTCAACTGAAACTAAGGAGTGACATTTAAATTTAAAACAGACAAAAATTATTCCGTATAAATGAAAAAGATCATGGCAGCGATGTTTCTACATTAAAATTGAATAAAAAACGAGCAAAGGTTAACTTGAAAAAACAAAGTTTTTCCGAGGGAAGGAAAGAGCGAAGTTGAAACTTAAAACGGACAAAAAACTATTACTTCACAGCCTATCTAATATATATCAATAAAACTAATACAAAATAAAGTTTTGGTACAGTGAAAGAAAACCAATTAAGGACACTTTTACAGAGTAAAAATATTATCAATCCCTTTTATAATTTTATAATCAATCCCTTTTAAGATAAAGCAACAATCCAATTTAGGATTGTTGCTTTGTTATTTTTTTTCTCATATTCTGCACAATGGCTCAGTTCAATGCCTGGCTCTCGTTTTGGTTCTGAAAAGGACATGTCATGATTAGTTTGTAGACAAGTTCGAAGTAAAGTCATCTTGATAGCATTAGGACTATAGACAAGCTTTAGAATGTGCATCATAGCTTGAAGTTCACTGTTGTATAAAGAGAAATGACCGCATTTCCAGAGTTCATAATATGTCTTATTTGATCTACATTTCAAGTAATTAATCAAAAAAACTTTTTGCACAAAATAAGTTTTTCAAAAAAAGTAAAGAACTCCATTAAACCAAAAATGAACAAAAATAGAATCAAATAATCTACCAAGCATACAACTACCACAAAACAGTATCAATAAATAAATGCAACCCAAAGCAAACAGAAATTGAAATAAGTCAAACACAAAACGAGCAAAAATTAATCTGAGTAGGGCTCTAAACCCTATGCTTTCTAAAGGCCAGAATATAATTTGTACTTTACTGAAAAAAATTCAAATCAATTTACTGAAAAAAATGTGCCTTGTCAGTTTGATATACATATGGTGATATTTATTCCTTAAAATCTTAATTAATTTTTGTTTTCTTAAAGTTATAAGTGTAAACATTTAAAATAATTTTTTTACAGTAAAGTACAAATTATATTCTGGGTTTTAGAGAGCATAGGGGTTAGAACCCTCCCTATCATTTGCAACTCATGTTTCCTACATCAGAGCCATAATCTTGCGACAGGTAAGTATGATTAATCGTGTGAATAATTTTCTTCCCCCTGATATCCTTGTCACCCTTTATTACTCTTTTATTCACCCATATATCTCATCCTGCGGATCTGTTTGGGGCAAGACTTATCCTTCAGTTACCATAAATTAAAATCTGCCCAAAACCGTGCCATCAAAGCAGTTTTTTGGCTGCCCCGACTATATCCCACCCAGGACTTTTTCTCCGATTTTGGTATTATCCCTTTTGAACAAATCATTAAAAAATTAAATTTATCCCTTGCATACTCCGCTTACCATAAAAACCTTCCTCCCCAATTATTATCTTATTTTAATTGCAATAATTCTGAAGGCCTATGTCTCCATTCATCCAACCGTTCCTTTGTTGTCCCCAAGTGTGTCTCTAGCTCCGCCCAGCGATCCCCCATTTATAAATCTATACTTCAATGGAATATAATACCCTCCAGTATCGAACTATCCACAAGTTTTCGCACGCTGTATAACAATGTTACTAAACTTTGATATTATAAATCTCTAGATTTTTAATGAATTTGCTTTAATTTACCCGTGTTTTCTCTTTTTTTCTGTTTTTTTTCTTTTTTTTTCTCTCTTGTTCATTTTCAATTTTTTGTTGTTATGGTCCTCAACAAGTTCGCTTCCAGGATCCTTATTATTATTGGTGTTATGTTTCATCATTTTTTTTATTTCAATCAATTGAATTGAATTGAATTGAAGTGTTTGGGGAAATGATGGGTATGGGGGAGGGGCATTCGCCCTCCGGTCACTTTTGACTATTAATAAGGGCCCTAGCCCTCTCAATTCCCAGTTGAATGAGTCCTTTTTTGAAGTTTCTACGACAATGCTGGCAAAGACCTAATTTCCAGAACTTTCAACTACGTTGAACAAAATATCTATCTTAAAATTTTAAATGGATGTGTTTGGGGAAATGGCAGGCTTGAGAGGGGCGTCAGTTGCCCTCCAATAACTTTCGACTATTAAATAGGGCACTAGCGCTTTCAATTTCTAATCGAATGAGCCCTTTTTGAAGTTTCTAAGACAACGCTTTCTATAAAACCTTATGTGCCCCCAGGGTATAACTTACAACCCTTACGCTGAGGGCTGTTAGGGGAGTGTCATCCTCAGAGACATAATTTCCGGACTTTTCAACTACGTTGAACAAAACAGCTATCTCAAATTTATTTTTGGATATTTTTGGGGAAATGGTGGGCGTGGGAGGGGTGTCACTTTTCCTCCAATGACTTTTGACTATTAAAAAGGGCACTAGCCCTTCGAAGTTTTCGAAGGTTCTATTACAACGCTCTATAAAAACCTTATATGCCCCCAGGCATAACTTAAAATCCTTGCCCTGAGGGTGTGTCTGGGGGAGGGGGGGGGGGGGTTGATCATCATCAAAGACATAATATCCAGAACTTTAAACTACGTTGAAACAATGGCTATTTAAAAATTTTGATTTGATTTGTTTTGGGGAAATGGTGGGCGTGAGAGAGAGGTTAGTTGCCCTCCAATCAGTTTCGACTAGCCTATTAAAAAGAGCACTAGCCCTTTCAATTTCCAATTGAATAAGCCTTTTTTGAAGTTCCTTCTATGACAACATTTTCTATAAGAGAAACCTTATTTGCCCCCAGGGCATAACTTACAACCTTAGCCCTGAGGGCTCTGGGGAGAGTGTCATCCTCAAAGACCGAATTTGCAGAATTTTCATCTACGTTGAACAAAATGGCTATCTCAAAATTGTGATTGGATGTGTTCGGGGAAACGGTGAGCTTGAGAGGGGGGCTAGTTGCCCTCCAACTACTTTCGACTATTAAAAAGGGCACTAGCCCTTTCAATTTCCAATCGAATGAGTCCTTTTTGAAGTCTCTACGAAAACTATTTCTGTAAAAACCTAATACGCCCCAGGGCATATCTTACAACCCTTGCCCTGAAGGGTTTGGGGGGGGGGGTTGTCATCCTCAAAATCATAAATTCCAGAACTTCCAACTACGTTGAACAAAATGTATATCTCAAAATTTAAATTGAATGGGTTTGGGGAAATGGTGGGCATGAGAGGGGGGTTAGTTGCTCTCCATTCCCTTTCGACTATAAAAAAGGGCACTAACCCTTTCAAGTTAAAATCAAATAAGCCCTTTTCGAAAGTTCTACGACAAGATTTTCTAGAAAAACCTAAAGTGCCCCCAGGGTATAACTTACAACCCTTGCCCTGAGGGCTCTGAGTGGGCTATCATCCTAAAGGACCTAATTTCCAGAACTTTATCTACGTTGAACAAAATGAATATCTAAATATTTGGATTGGATGTGTTTGGGGGTATTCGTGGGGGTGAGAGGGGGTTAGTTGCTCTCCCATTAGTTTCAGCTATTAAAAAGGGCACTAGCCCTTTTAATTTTGCAATCGAATGAGCCCTTTTTGAAGTTTTACGACAACACTTTCTATAAATACCTCAAATGCCCCCAGGGCATAAGTAACAACCCTTGCCCGGAGGGTTGTGAGGGGTTGTCATCCTCAAAGACATAATTTCCGTAACTTTCAACTACGTTGAAAAAAATGGCTATCTCAAAATTTTGATTGTATGTGTAAGGAAAATGGTGGGCGTGAGAGGGGGGGTTAGTTGCCCTCAGATAGTAGAAGAAGAGATATTACTCCGGGACGAGATTTAAAGTCCTTGGTAAAAGCCTTTTTCATAGGCCAATCACAGAGCTAGAAATACAGGGCGAAGTGACATCATCAGATTCCCTGGATTCTCAGTATTGAATTTTACGTAGTTTCTATGCCGTAATCAAAATACCGTATTATCTGTAATGTCACAATTTGTCCATGGGACTTATATTGATCGCGCTTCGAAGCTAAGGTAACAGTTTCGTTTCAAAGAAATATGGACCAAACATCAGATAGAATGGATGATTTAGTTGTTATCGCAACGCAAATATATAACGTGAGTTCTCTTTATAAATAATTAATTGAGATATTTGCATGGTAAATTTTTACAAAATCATATTATTGACTTAAGTGGATATACCACTCGACGCCTTTTTTATGCTCTTTCCGAATACAATAATCTTTTTTTAGGAAATGAATTTTAGCCCCCACCCCTATATATACCAATTCAGGATATATATTTTGCATATTAGGGGGGATGGGGTTGCATGAAGCAAATATTAATTGTAACCCGGCTAGCATTTTTTTCTCTGAAGACATTAATTTATTTCTACTAGGCTAGTTTTTGAAAATGTCGTTTGGTATAAATTTTAGGCCTATATGCTGAGGGATGTGTTATCAAGCATATATATTCAATTTTAAGCCTATATGCTGGAACTGTGTTATCAAACCTTTATATCTAATTACCCCTTTTTCCTAGAGCTTATGACATTTTGAAAATTATGCATAATTTCTATAATATCTACATGGTTTTATGCTATATTATGGCTTCTTTTTTGTCTCAGAAAACATGGTACTTATGCATTATATAGCACACGAAAGAAGTCAAGTTCGGTTAATGCTAATGAAAATAAAAAATAGGATGAAAATATAATAGTTGAGAAACAAATTTACGAGTTAGGTTTTTTCACTACACTATGTATGCTTTTTTCTCTACATGAAAGAAACTATAATTTAATTTCTTTTTAAGGATAATTTTGAAGAATATTACCCTCCCGCCTTCAAAACGGCTCGAATTGAGGATGAGAACCACTCACGTCCCTCAGTAATTAAATACGTCGGATCTGCGACGACATATATACAAGAAGAAAGTAAATTGCCAATGAATACGATGGCATTGCAAGGAACAAATAAAGTGAGTTTAAAATTTTATCGATAGTTTCACTAATGATTTTTCTCCCCAAAAGGAAATACATCTTGCCTGGTTCATACACATTTCTTTATTCTAATACCCTGTTTGAGATAAGTATTATGACCATTTAAATCAGTGAATGTGGTATTTTAATAATAAGATGAGAGACGATAATTAAACAGTTCGTCTCTATCTCAGAACTGACTTGGCCTAATGTCTGCATCCTTAACCGTTATCAAGTGCATGTAGTGCGACTAGTTTTAAAAGTTTATTAAAAGAAAACATATGATGCGTGAATTTAATCGACACAGGTAAAAAATAAATGTAATTTAAAACGACGTTAAAAAAGTCAGTAGTTCAATTTTGTTTGAGACTTACAAATATTTTCATCATTTTTTGGTCGTTCAGGTAATTAAGTTTCTTAGAAAACTGTTTCCGTTCTGATTCAGAACAGGTACTTTTCGAGTAGGGTTTCTTTTTCTTTGAAACCTTGAAATATACGCACTTCTATTTTATCACTAACAGAGTTGAAAAACTTGAAAACAAAATGTTGATTATTGTTCTCAACGGTGCTTCATTTTCTTCCAGATTACACAATATGCCTGTTATACTAATTTACATTTCAAGATGATAATTAAACAGTCCGTCTTTATCTCAGAACTGTCATGGCCTGATGTCTGCATCCTTAACCGTAAACCAGTGTGTGTAGTGTGATTAGTTTTAAAAGTTTATTAAAAGAAAAACATATGGTGTATGAATTTAATTGACACTGGGAAAAAATAAATGTAATTTAAAACGACGGTAAAAATTAGTAGTTCAATTTTCTTTGAGACTTACAAATATTTTCATAATTTTTGATCGTTCAAGGTAATTAAATTTCTTAGAAAACTGTTTCCGTTCTGATGCAGAAAGTGTACTTTTCGAGTAAGGTTTCACATTCTTTGAAACCTTGAAGATAAACGCAAATTTTTATTTTATCGCTATAATGAAAATAGAAAGACGCCCCTTTGCAATAGTTGGAAAGAGCATGGGCATAATTTAAGCATTTTGATTGGGGGACAGTGGGGGAGAGGGAGACATTGTTTACAGCATGGAATTGAAATGCCTCATTTACACTTTTCATTTAGCCATTCAACCTTGAGATAGTAAACAAATTAGGGAATCGAATCTGAAGGCTATCAATATAGGCTGATTAAGCTATTGCTTTGCAAATACATTAGTAGCTGTAATTGAAAGGCCATGTTGCATCATATAACCGTCAATGTGTCAACAATGGACTACTGACTCCTTTACTTTTAATCCAATTTTCGACTTTCTTTTAAAAAAATAGGGTGATTTATACACGTTGAAAATAAGTGTCTATTTTCGTTATAGGTTAGAACGGATTCATCACTACCCTCACCCCCACCTGAACAAACAAGTCATGAATTATATGATCGCATTGACAAAATGGTTTTAATTGAAGCACCAATGGGATTTTGTGACGCCGTTGAAACATCACCACATATCAGTGAACAACGGTACGGTAAATTTTTACGGGAGTGTTATGATGGTAGTGGTAATTTATATGGTACACCGGATAACATTATTAACGATAATTCATTAGGCAGATAATTCATTAGGAGAATATTTCAGTGTTGATAATAATTCTTTAGATGTAGTATCTAGTACGGTTGAAAAATGTAATGAAGATAGCTCAGAACAAGATTTGCTAGAGAGCGATCTACCTTGGCTGAGCCCAAACACCATACAAATTTTAGACAATTTTAGTCTTGAGTTAAATGAGAACCCTTTCTCCTCAAATTTAATGAATATAGCCCCGGTTCAATCGAATATAATTGAAGAAGAAAATGAATTCGCTTGGATGGATTTGCATAGCCCTAAAGCACTAGAGGCTATGTTAAGCGAGCTGGGATATTTCACTCCAAACATCAACCCTATTGTTGAAAAAAGCGGGGGAGGGGGCTTAAATAGTGATGATATACAATTCTCACCGCTAACGGAATTTCAGCAAACAAATTCAATTCTGAATACAATAGACGTCTTCACTGCAAACTTTGGTGATCCGCTTAATTCACTGATGGCAGGGAATATAATAAGCGACCCTATAAATATCATCCATGAATATGTGGAGAAAATTCATATACTTCTTGAACACAGAATTCAACTTTGGGGGGACGGGACGGCATTAAGGCCTCAGTTGTTTTAAAGATATTCTATTTAAATTAAAGTCATGGTGAGGTACATGATCACTATGTACACACTGAAATGTTGGTATTGTACTCTCATTTGGAGAATTACGAGAACGTCTTCAAGCATTGGGTCGACAATGCTGTCACGCATCTGGACAATTATTATGAGGATGTTAGTGGTTCAGTGGTTTTATTTGCTGAAAATTTAAGTGTAAATATATGTAAATTTAAAAAGATTTTATTTTAAGAGGAGGGACAGGGCCAGGGTCTATAGTTTTAAAATATAATCCTGATTTAGAAGGATGTCAGGGTGTCCAACGAATCTGTTTCGAAAAAGGCCAAAATTTTTCATGTATGAATTCTCATATCGAATTTACCACCTCTACAAGATAAAACTACAAAGAGAAATTTGTGTCAGTGGGCCCAACATGGGAAGGAGGGGTCTGATTTTCCAGGGTAGATTTCACTTGTTTGACCCATAAATTACCTGTAATACTCAAAGGAATAGATATTTTTGAACGGTCTAACGCGCATTTAAATATTGGTGTTACAGTGCTACAGTACGAAAAGGAATTTGAAGAGGGTGTGCGTTCTCATGAAAAGGGACTAATATTCCCAGTAAGGACCCAATCGATTGAATCTGTGAAACACTGGGTTTGGCTGTTGTACACACAACCACCTAGTAAACCTAATTCAATCGGTCATTTCAATCCAATAACGGATATTAGTATCCAATAACGGAGTTCTGGGGGAGGGAAAGAAGGGGCGGGGTGTGTACGATACTACTGCCCAATGTGTTTGTCCCAATTTCGTAGCGATATAAATCTACAAAAATCACAGGAAACACTGCAAAAGACACGGCTATCAATCGGTGGAGACAGTTTCTGGTGACCAGGCAATTTTACGATTTAGAAATTTCCAGAATACACTTATGCAAAGTGATAAAATAAGTTTAGACTGTGAGGCCAAGCTCACAGATGTGAACGACCCACAATTTCCAAATCGTATCAAAGAACATCAAGCTAATACAGTTTCAAATGCCCATGCCCTAACTGATAAGGGTTTTTATTTAAATCAAACAAATAAATAAATCAACCCACCAGAAGCAAACTTGTTTAGGCTATACACCCTTCAAAAAACATGATATATACATCACAATAAACAAAGTAAAACAATAAATAAATAAAAAAGAAAAGAGAAAAAAATAGCACGGCACAACCTCCTCCCACTTAATTCAACTCCTAAAATAAAAAACCAAACATAACTAATTATCACCGTTCTCTCACTACCACCCTCACACAACCACAATAAAAAATAACCAAAATACAACTGAGAGACCACTCAAGAGAAAATCGCTAAGAAATACTATACTCATCAAAACACAGAGATTTTAACCGACTCCTAAAACTAGCAATATTTTCTTCAACTAATAATTCATTTGGTAAACTATTATAAAACCCTGGTCCCACATGACGGATAGAGACTAATGATCTTC